>SKCR01032903.1:0-84483 GCA_019454045.1 Zanthoxylum bungeanum
ATTTTGTAAGAAGCTAAATAATGCAGTTCAAATAAATAAAAGTAGAAATACAATATGGGAATATAAGCGTAACTTCCGAACTTACTAATAGTAGGCAAGTCCTTTGCAGTTTCGAGAAACTTGAAACTTCCATCAGTGTTGCTCATGCTTACCTATATCCATGAATGGGAAAAAACACATTGCAGGGATAATGAAAAAAGCATTAAACATACAAAAATAATTTTGGAGTTGATACAATCAAATGAATTGAATTTCGCAACACTGTTAGTTCCTGCCAACAATGGAAAATAATTAATAAAAGATGAATGAGGCATGTGTCGCTACTAATAGCATCATCAAGAAACAGCTTCCCTTGGACAAACAAAGATTGTTCCCTTCTATTTTGGATTCAAAAATTAATGCCACAAGTGGTATAAATTACTAGCGATTACCTCTACAATGGCAACATGGAAGTTCTCAGGTTTGTCTGAAAATGCTGACAGCGCATCATTCTCATTGTAGAATGTGGAAACTGAAAAAGGCATGGTGAGGATATAGTTAATGCAGAGCGAAAGGCAGATAACATAACAGATATAAGCGAAAGGCAGGCCGAAGAACATAAGATTATCTTTTAGTATTCAGTAAACAGATTAATTCAATAAATTCAAATTGTTTACACCAACTTAAGTTTTAATCTGCTAGATAATACAAAATTGTTAATAATCTTAGAGGATAAAACTTTTTGTTCATCAATTGTACAAATTTCATCTATGGCAGACTTGTACATTGCAATTAATTAATTCCTAGCTATAGAATCTGCACCAATATAATCCCAATTGATTGATAAAGTGAGCAGATAAAGAAACGGAAATTTCTGGTTTTAGTAAGAAATACTATACTAAAAAAGGTTTTTTTTTAAAAAAAAGAAAGAGGTGGGGGATTCAAAGTCTCTAACCAATGTAGTCCATAGCTTCAAGCTTCAATTTTAATTCGGCAGCGGCACTGCGGTCCTCATCAAGTAGAAGGACCCTGAGGCCCTTTGGAAAATCCTCCCATGCTGATAAATCATTAGCACTGCAAACCATAGCTGGCTTAGCATCCTTTCTCAGGCTACAAAGAATTGTTGCAGATCACTGCTTATGAACAACATCCAATCAATTCTGTACAACCCAAAAAATTATTAAAATAAAAAATTAGAGTAACCCCATCAAATAATATGGAATTTTAAGCCAGATTAAGCATAGAATAATATCAAATAATACAAAAAGTACTGAACTAGAATAATTTTGTTGAACTGTACCAAAACAAATATTAAAAAAAAAAACAAACAAACAAACTAATAATAGCCCATGAAAGCTTGATAATTTGACTGATCTGTGAAGATTTACCCATATGCTAAGATTCTGTTAAACACCAAATAATTGCTTTAGATTCTAATGCAAGATAAGTTTTGGCTATATGCAGCAACTGATAGATCATTCATCAAGAACTCCAAATATACACTTAAAGACACCAATAAATCAATAAATAAAGAGAAAATTCTTGCTCACAAAGCTTACAACAAGAAGACAAAAGATCTTGTTTGAGTGTATAGATCTTTAAAAAAAAATGAAAATAAATCATAACAAGACATGCATGCACATAACAAAAACAGAACCAACACACACACAAAAAAAAAAAAAAGAAGAAAAACAAACAAACCCAGAAAAAATATAGGGAAAAAAAACAGAATCAGAGATATTAAAATTGACTGTACATGCAAGGTGCAACAATGAACAAAAGTGTACAAAAAGTTTTACATTTTGTTGAGTTTGGTGAAGCAAGAAATTAAAGCTCTCTTGTATTTTCCTCAAGAAGTGATCAAATCTTCTTTCTTCTTCCACTTGCACAAACATTTAATGTGCGCGAGAGAGAGAGGTTTTAAGTGCGCTTGCTGTCAAGAGCCTTTTCTGTACAATTGCTATCAGTTTAGTTTTGTTAGTTCAAAATAACCACAGGATAGAATATGCCAACCCAAAAAGATATAAATAAATAAATAAAATTTAGTTAACTTTTTTTTAACCACCTTTTAGATGAATATCCCAACAAAAAAAAAAAAAAAACACCCATAATGTTTTCCAAAAGTTTTGAAGTCTTTTTATATTTCTCTTTAAGTGCTTTGCTTGTACTAGTTTTTATGTTAAAAAAAATCATCATAGGTTACTTGGTCTCATGTGTCTTTTTATTTTTTTAAAAATTTTTATATAATATTTTACAACTGAAAATGTCTATATAATAATAATTTATTTATTTTTTTGGAGTCTGCGCCAAAATGATACAAAGACAAGACTTTGAAATAAGGAGACCCACAACTAACTTTTTATCACTTATTTTCATGTAATAAACTGATTAGCTATGATCACAGCACCCTTTTTGGTATTTATTTGAACCAAAGTTTCATTTTCATGATTTTGCTTTGCTTTTTTTAGCTTTTTGTATTACTGATTGATGATTTTACAGTCAACAATTGAGTAATCATAATAATAATGCACAAATTTGTGCTTACTAAAAGACAAGATTTTGATTACTAAAAAAGCTTAGCCTTGTGGAAAAGCACTAGTTTAAAATTAAAAGGACTTTAGTTAAACAATCATGATTATTCATTATTACAAGTTAGAAAATTTTTATATTTACTTTTTCTTTAAGGTAAAAAAAAAAAATTTCTTAAAACAAACAAAAATATCACTTTAATCAAAACAATTTCTTAAAATAGGTACAACATTTCCTAATATTTCAAAATCAATCATAAAACCTTTAGTCATTCTTTTGTCAAGTCAAACTTAACTATCATATAACTTTCCTTTATTTATAACTTTAATAAATTATTAATTTTTAAGCGGTGGATTATTTTTAAATTTTTGGATGTAGATATTTTTAGCCATTGATTACATTGCATCATAGTAAAATAAGCAGATGAGTTAACATATTAGATGCCATCTTTTTAACCTTTTAAATATTACTTATTAAATGGTTTGACATCAAATAACTAGGATTTATATTGATTTTTTTTAAAAAAAAAAAGTTAAAATAGTCTCACCATATATAACGTATAAATTAATTTATTATTATTAATTTTACTCAGTTTAATGCCAAGGACCAAATTGACACAACTAATGTGCTCTATTCCCTAATTAAATAAAAAAAAAACATATAATTAATATTAAAAAGACATAAATTTGACTACTCGCTAATTTTTAGGAATTTCGAAGTTGATCTGGGTATTTTAATTACAAATAATTTTATATTTTTAGCAAAATGGCAATCTCATTTAAACTTAATTCTCATAGTGTTTGTCTCTTTATACTTTCTACCTTATTTTTGTATTCCAATAAATAAATCGCCACAAAATTTTTAAATTGAATCAAATTTTCTCATTGTCATCCTCAATACAAGCATAAATATTCCTACTTTTACTTTCATAGTTATTAATCCTTGTGCATTTGCAACAGTAATTTAGTTAAAATATTGATTCAATAATAATAAAATTTGATTTTCATAAAAAATGATAAATATTCTTTATTTTAACGGGACATAATAAAATTATATCATTAATAAATCATATTTTTCATTAATTTAATTATATGAAATATTTTAATATTTTTCGGATTAACCTCTAGCCACTAATTGGAAACAATTTTTCCATTTGATTTGATGTGAAATATGTATTTTTTTTCAAAATAATAATAAAGATTATTCTAAATGGAGCCCTTGTACCATGCCAGCTTGAACTATATAAAAACAAAAACAAAAATAAAAATACAAAAAACAAAGAAAACAAGAAAGTAGTACATGCTTTGTAACCAAAATAAACACGGCAGAACAAAATCAATGATAGAAGGTCAAATTTGTAATTTAAACACACTAAAAGTTCCATAATTAACTATTTGCATTATTATCTTTAGAGATTATCAATCTTTTCTAATAAAGTGAGGTAGAATTTTGATATATCTAAAATAAATATTATATTCTAACATTTATTTAATGACACATGACCTTCTGTACGGGAGCGCCCTCTAATAAGTAATAATACATGGGCCATTGGATGGAATCCAACAGCCCACGTGTTAAATCGATAAAGAAGGAGAGATATAATTTTTTTATCTCTTCAAATATAGACAGTTGGAACAAAATTACTTTTGTAGACATGTCCGTCGAACAAAATAGCAGTTAAAATATATAAAAATGTGAGCGTGGTGTACGGAAATATATGTCATGTCAAAGTTTGATAAAAGTAAATAAGAAAGGTAAAGAGTTCACGTACCAACCGTGACGGCTTTTAGATCACGATAACATGCTCTATAATTTATGTCATATAAGAGATGAAGGCATTTAAGTCTACCTATAAAGAACGTCGGTAATCTTTCCGCTAAATATTTATTTAGTTCTTATATTTTGGATTAATAACTTAATTGGACTATAATTTTAAATTGTATCTATAATTTCATATTAATATTTTTTTAATCTGTTGGATATAACTTTTACAGATTAGATCATTTGGGTAATCCATTTTTTAAAAAATCAAATCTAGGCACACATCTTCTCCCTACAAATGAATAAATACATCCCTCTTAGTAAAAAAAAATATAACACGTTTAGAACAAGGAGAATAGTACATTTTTGTCTTAAATTTATTTTGGTTACCCAAATTTAATATTTTAAGTTTGGGAATGTAGAAAATTCATAATTTCCCTTTCAAAATTGATGAATTGTATATTGTCTGTTTTTCTTTTAAATTTACACATTTATGAGAGAGAGAGAGAACTATAGATAAATGAAGAAAATTTAATAAATATGCATGCATATTAGGCTAGAATCTAGATGCATGCTTAATTATCTTAATTATGGTTAAGCCTTTATGAAGGTGAGCTTAATTAGATTTATACCTAACAATCACTTGTAGAATGAATAATTAAGGGGCAAATTCCTATTTATAAGTCTCTACAGTTTGAGCTAATTTTTTAAATAGGTTTTATAATTTTAAAAAATTAAATTACCCAAAACATTTATTTCGTTACTTCTAATAACTATCCAAGTTAACTTTAAAGGGAATAATACTATTCTTATATAATTTAAAAAAATATATGATCTATTAGTATAATTTATAATATTTAGAGACATTTTCCTAAATAAGACTATTATGGGCATGGATACCGTAAAATATAAAATGAAATCATATGCACGCAATGTCTCAAGTGTCAAAGCTTTGAAGTTTTGGCTTTATATCTTTCAAATTAAGAAGCCTATTTTTTTTTCCCTAAATCCATCATTAATGCGTGTTAAAAAAAAAAAAAAAAAAATCTCTATCATACATTCAAACCTTCGACTTTATGTATCTTTTATTATTTTACCATTAGAAACTTTTTATTTAGCAACGATGGATTTTACCAATTTTTTTTTGAAATGTTGGAAATCCCACCGTTAACACCTGACATGGGCTTAAACAGAACAGATAAAATTATGTATATCAGATCCTGAACGCTACACCACTAAGCCACGTCTCTACGTCTCTGGAGAACGATGGATTTTACTGTATCAAAGGTAAAATAGTAAAAGACATTAAAAAAAAATTGAAAATTAACAACATCTTTTTTTTTTCACCACATCAAAGCGTTTTATGAATCATTATCCTCTCACAATATCTGATTTAATGTGTGGGTGCTAGTGGTTTCAAGAATTTAAAGTTTGCAAATAATTGAAAAGTGAGAAGCCTTTATGAAAAAGCCAATGGCAACTTTCCACCACCAAAATAGTTGTTGTTGGTATGAACTATGAAGTTAATAATCACATTAATTTTCATCACCTGTAATTTCATTGGAAATAATATTTGAATCCAACCCTTGATATATCTTCCTTATATAAGTTCAATATTTTTCTTCATAAAATATCATATATATGATTTTTTTTTTATTCATAAAATATCGCATATGATTTTTTTTGAAGCGCCAGATATGATTGTTTCTCTTATTTAAAATATACAAATCATATTCATAGTTAGATATCTCCTCAAATCTTTTATTATATTAAAAAAATAATATTTAAATTTCACTCAATCCGAATAAAAGTGGACTCCACGCTAATTAGTAATAAGTTGCAGTTAGAATTTAGAAGAAATAAGAAAATTTTATTTACCCGTTTATGAGAGCGAGAGAGAACTATAGATAAATGAAGAAAATTAAATAAATATGCATGCATGTAATCTAGATGCATGCTTAAATATCTTAATTATGGTTAAGCAATGAAGGTGAGCTTAGTCCCCAAGGAGTGTGGCTTGGTGGTGTAAGGTCCAGGATCTCACATTGAGGTTCTGGGTTCGAATCCAGGGGGTGCACTTCTTGTAAGAGCCTGTGACAGCCGGTGGCTTTACCTGTGCCGCGGCCCAAAATGGGTGGTTTGGTGGCGGGATTTCCATCGTTTCCAAAAAAAAAAAAAAAAAATATGAATGTGAGCTTAATTAGATTTGTTACCCGACCATCAATTGTAGAATAAATAACTAATGGCTAAATTCATAAACAGTCCCTACAGTTTGAATTAATTACTTAGATAGTTTTTATAATTTTCAAAAATTGCTCAAAATATCTATGTCATTACTTCTAATAACTATTGGATTTAACTATTAAGGGGAACAATACTATTCTTGTATAATTTAACTCAAAATTCTAACAAATTAATTATGCACCATTTAAAAAATAATAATTAAAGTATGATCTATTAGTATACTTAAATATATTTAGAGACTTTTTGCCCTAATATATATATATATATAACGAAACCATATGCATGCAACATCTCAAATGTCAAAATCTTTGAAGTTTTAGCTTCAATGTGAAAAGTAGTCTTCAAAAATGTCAAATTACATTACATCAATGCAAATTCAAAGTACTGAGTAGGTAGGATTATGAACTTTTGGTTCAATGCCTTTGCAATTTAATTTTTAATTTACTAGTAATTTGACCCGCGTTTTATTACGGTATGTTTAATTTATCCATGAAACAGAAAATGTGTGGATAATCATGAGAATGTGTATAAAAATATTTGATCTCTATAATATGTTGTTTAATAAAATTGAGCTTCAAAATGGAAATATAATCATGTTGATGCATATAAAATGGATAGATTGAAAAACACATAGTTTTGTTAAATGATGAACACAAAACGGCAATAAAAAAATTATTAAATAAATTCTATTTCATTCCATAATTACTACACATGAACAACTACAATTAATTTGTAGTCTGCATGTTATTAATCATATAATTATTAAACAATGAATTGTTTTTGTTAAAATTAGTTAAAGTGAGAGTCATTCAATTAATGACAATGAAGGGTCACTTCTAATGTAATGTAAGGAAATGTATTATCATAACAAGTAAAAATTAATTAATATTGTAGATTATTTATATTCAGTACGTTTTATTTTTATTTTGGAATGACACATGAATATATCCGAGTCCCTAAAAAATAAAAATAATAATAAGTAAGATAAAATTGTAACATGGGATTGCTATTATTAATTGAGCAGGGTACATGCATTAAAATTTTATCTATCTATATAAAAAAAATGAGAATAAAAATCTAGATCAATTAAAAACTTAATTAAAAGAAAGTATTAATTAGCTTTATCTTTCAAATTAAGGAGCTTTTTGACAAATTTCGATTTCATAAATGAGACAGGATCGGGATTGACAAATTCCGTCACATCCCTTCTCATTATCAACCCTACTCTAAAACTATTACTATTATTTGATTTGTAGGTTCTCTACATCACTAGAATATGAATTATATAAAGGTACATTTAATTGAAAGAGAATGTGTTTGGGACCTTAATTTGCATATAAATTTTTGAAGTTTTCTAAAAACTACTAATTTGCAATTTGTATGAGATAAGCCTTGTTGTCTATGAAGCATTCTCCTATCACAAGATCTGATTTAATGTGTTGGTGCTAATGATTTCAAAAATTTAAAGTTAACAAATAATTGAAAAGTGAGATGCCTTTATGAAAAAGCCAAAGGCAACTTTCCAGCACCAAAGTAGTTGTTGGTATATATGAACTATGAAGTTAATAGTCACATTAATTCTCATCACCTTTAATTTCAATGGAAATAATCTTTGAATCCAGCCCTTGGATATATATTTATCTTTATATGTATGAAAATTTAGTAATTTCCTTCATTATATAAGATTTTTATTTTCTTCCTAAAACATTATATATGATTTATGTTTTTTTTTCCTAAAACGTCATATATTATTTTTCATTTATTTAAAATATACAAATCATATTTATAATTCGATACTTCATCAAATCTTTTACTATAACAACAAAATAATATTTAAATTCTCTCAACCCGAACAAATAGTGAGCCCCACACTAATTAATAATTAGTAGTTGTTAGAATTTTGAAGAAATAAGATAACTTTTTTTTCAAGAGATAATCCAAATATATTTAATAAGTTGTGCTTGAAAGTCAACTCGACTAAGTTATCGGGGACAATAAATAAGAAAAGTTGTTTATGAACAAATTAGTTTTTGATTCTAATTTACATGAATAAAGTTTTATTTTCATCGGCCGATAAAAGATCCGTGCGATGAATATAGTAAATCTATTTTGGGAAGTGAAGACTAAGTTTTAAAGTTTCTCATGGGCTTATTTATTTTTCTTATAATAGATTGTATATGAGTTGTTGTAAAAGTTTTTGTTGTGTTTATTATGTATTTTATGTAATTGTTTCGGATTTTATTTACACCAATATTAGCATATATGAGACATTCATGTCAGTCCATAAAATCCTCCAACTCCTTCAGAAGTTTTCGGTGTGAATACGACTTCCGATCTGACTGGTTATAAGGATGCGTAATAAACGATTTTATATTGTTAGACTTCATTCTATTTAGGTTCGAATCTTAGGGTTTCCTAAATTTTTGACGAATCGAAATGACCGTTGTAATTACATCATTGTGATATCGTTGTTTTAATGAATATTTTCATTAATCTTAAAAAAAAAAAAAAAAAAGAGTCAAATAGCAATATACTTAGAAGGGGAAAAAATTAAAATTAAAATTTTATAGTTTTTTATAATGTGGGTGGAATGGTTTTGATCATTTTTCGTGTTATTGGGAGGATACGTACAAAAAATATAATATAAATGAACTTAATACATGACACAAACATGTTGTTAATGTTGTATAAGGAGGTTTGTTAACCTGATAAGTAAACATTCAACCATTAATGATTCACGATGTTTTTACCCTTTTGAAAAACCATAAGGTTTTGTTCGCATAATTTTTCGTCAATGAGCGTGTAAGGTCCAAATCTTCTGAGACAAAGTCCCAACAATGAGTGTTTGATTCAGTGAAAAAACCTCTAAGGGGTACAAACACACAAATTACAATCTATGGATTACAAAGCTACGAAATTAAAATAAAATGCTCATAAAGAGTCTTCATTTGTTCTTTTTCTTCTTCTTCAAACCCTTGGGCCTTTTATAATGGAGAGCTTTATCAACCGTTTGAGCGATTTTGCTTCTTTTCCCACGTTTCATGCTTGCACGTAACCGCTGAATCATGCATTCAACTGCTGAGTTGTGTGTGACAACTGCTAGAATGTGGGGAGCTGCTATTTAACTGCTAGATCGTGGGGTTAACTGCAACGCGTCTGTTCGCGCAATAATCATCCTGATCGTTTTTCCTTTCGTCGTTCTTCGTCTGCTTTTCCTTTGGTCGTCCTTTGACACGTCATTTCTATTCACCCCTTATTGACTCGTTCGTCATAGAGCGATTTTATTCACTAATAATTGTCCCCCAAATTCGCGTTGATTTGAGAAATGAAATCGAGGCGAATTTCTTAACTTAGGTAAAGTTTGGATGGTAGCTATTGGCCGTATACTGGCTTCGGCCTGCTGGTCTTTGCCTTTTCCCTTATCAGCACTTGCGGCCGTCATTTACATTTCCTATGTGAACCTATCATTGCTCCAATAAATGTGCGACCTTCGAAACACGTCTTATCGAAAACCATCATAACACCAATTAATGCGCCGTCTTTCGTGTCAATTCTTTGTCAAATCATATCTGACATCGCCCTTTTTATTTTCCCGCTCTTTTTCTTTCCCCGAATTGGGCCGTGACACCTGTCTTAGGGAGAACTTTTCACCTTTTCTATATAAGGGCTTGATTCTTTCTTGTCATCACTTTACTTTCTATTTCTCTGCAAAACTTTCCATCTTTTTACCTTCAATTTTCCTTGCTAATGGCGTCGTCTTCTTCCGTTTCAAAAAAGGCCACCTCAACTTTCAGTGATTACCAAGCTGCATTGGGTGATTCTTCTGTGGGTGTCTTTGGCATCCATACCCTTGATGAAAACTACGGCCAGTGCTCCCTAGGCCCCATTTTTGTTGATGATACTGCCATTGCTACGGCTCCCTTGGCTCAGTTGTTTGCCTATATTTCTAACCTTCCCTTTTCAGAACCTCTGAACATTTATCCACTCATCCAATCTAACCCCATTCGTACCTGGCCTAAACACGATTCTTCTTTTGAAACTTGGTTTCAACGCATGAGGTTGCATGCAGACACTCGCACATTTCTTGAGGAAAACGACTTGCTAGGCCTCATAGAGCTTTCATTGACCTTACCCCCTTTTGACCGAAATCTATTCCCCAAATCACTGCTTTTCTGGTCCTCTGATTACAACATTTTCCTCTTTCCTTCTGGTCCATTCACTATTACTCTCTGTGACATCAGTGCTTTGACCGAGTTGACCTCTTTGGGCGCTACCATTTATGCTTGCATTACCTTCCGTTTCCCTCCCCCTTCAATAGACTCTTCGTCATTCTCATCTTATTCTGCCTTTTTCGTGCGTTCTCTTAGTCGGCTGGTCCGGTCTCGGTGTTAGAGCGTACTGTTTTCCTTCATTACTGGCTTTGCAAATATGTCATTTGCGCGCCTAGTCAGAAACCTGTGGCGGGTTATCTCCCTATTCGTCGGACCTTGCCAACAACCGTCGTTTGGACTTGGCTTCCTTGTTGGCCACTATTTACCGGGGTTTGGCCGTTCTCCAAAAACAGCTTCGGTCTGGGGCTTTGTTGATCGCCTCCGACCCTCTTTAGCTCGTCCAGCTTTGGATTAGAGCATATTTTCCAGTCTTTGGTTCTATTGAGTCAACCCGGTCGTACCCTTGTGCAGGCCTCTTGTTCGCCCAACTGAGGCCAACTTCTCTCATTCCTCGTACTATTTTTGAGTATTTTTATACCCTTTTTCCAGAGTCCCGTCTTTCTTTCATTTCTCCTTGGGCGACAGCCCCTCTTTTGTCCATGAGCTTCCCGAATCAGAGGGGGATAAATTGATCAATCGCATATGGCACAAGTTTTTATGCAGCCGCGATCTGATTCATGAATTTTTACGGGAACCAACGACAAGGCTGGAGTGGAGGTGTATTCTCCTAACTTCATTGCCCGCCAATTCGGTCTTGTTCAATGATGGCCCATTCTGTTATTTCATTCTCGTTCTACATTGTCGGAACGTTTTAAAGTTCTCTCACTCTCAGACATTGAACAATGCATGTATGAAGCTCGTTCTTCGTTATCTTCTTTTTCTTGTACCTCATTCTCTCCTTGCACTTCGGTCCATCCTCTCTTTGACTGTTTTTGCCCATCCGGTCGTGAAAGACTCTTTTCTTTGCCTTCTGCCTTGGTTTTTCCCCGTATTTATTTTTCTCCAAAACCATCAGAGACAGCTGGGTCCAAGAATCCTATTGAGAAAGCTGGGCCGGAGAAAATCAAACAAGTTAAACATAAACAACATTCTCCAACCCATAGCTCCGACTCAAACGACCCCCTTATACTTTGTTGGGCTAAGGTACAATCTGAATTTTTTTTAATGGTTATGTTCCTCGTGCAGAAGTACAGGACATAATCGTCTTCCGGCTTGCCTGAACCGGTTCAAATTTCGAGGCCCGAAGCTCCCATGTTCGAAAATCCTTTGGTGGAGGTTGAAGCTACCGAGATCCCGGTCGTTCAATTTCCATCATATGGGGGTGAGGCGGCCGATACTCCAATCGTTCAACACCCACCAGAAGGGGATGAAGTAGCTGATGCCACTCATTCGACCAGGGCTGATCCTCAAGGTATGGGGTCAAGTATAGTATTAGGCCGTTTGTGCCCGTTTTTTGAGGAAATCCCAATGGACCATCCCTTATTTGAATATCACCCGTTGGACGATCATGTCCCTACTATGCAAGAACCAGATGACAAGCCTATTCAGCCAGAAAATGAGCCTATTTGGCCGGATGACAGGCCTCTTTGGTGTCATCTGAAACGGATTGATCCCTTAATGCGCATGTGGGTCGTTACGGGATTTATGGGAATTTATATGGATATAGACGACCTATTCAGTCTGGCTGAATTGGAATTATTGGAGGAGGCTCGGTCTCTGTACAAAGATGACGTTATTCGTCGTATTTATGAAGAAATGAAAGTCATTCATGTTTCTGACTCTTTCGATTCTGATTCTTCTACAGAGGCTCGTCCGTCAGGCATGCAAAGTGCTTCTCATTTTGATCCTTCAGTACATCAGCCTTTTCCTTCTGAATAGCCATCAGCTCCTCGGACAGTGTCCCCCGTACTGCCGATGCAACGGACCCCTTCTCGTGAACGGCCATCATCCTCTATCCCTTTGCCAGCATCCACTCGGGCATCGCCCCATGTTCCTCCGCCTCCATCTCCTAGGCGAGAAGCTTCGTCGCCACTTGGTGACATCTCTATGGCAATCGTGGACGAGCCATCCAGTTCGAGCCGTAGGCCCGGGGGTGTAAGTATCTTTCCCTTCTTATTTCTTTCATCGTTCTTTTGGTTCTCATTTACTAATTCCCTTTTGTTCGCACATGTGTCTAATCCGTTACTGTAATCGGTCCAGGACGTTTGGACGATCTTGACCGACTAGCCTATGTTCCATCTTCGGCCTGAGCTACTACAGACTTGGAAGTCATTCGAGAGGTTATTAGGCAATATGATTCTCTCACTACTCTGGAGATCGGTCATGCCGCAATGCCAGAGAACATGTTCAAACTAGAAAAGATCTCCCCTGAGTTAGAGGGACTGTTGGGTCTTCATGACTTACCTATACCGGTGGAAGATCGGCTTTTCCTTCAAGACTTACAGAGCGAGGTTACAACCCTTATCTTTCGCTATCGAAATATACACAGTCAAAAGGTTAGGCTTCGTTCTTCCATGTCCAAGAAAGAATGACTCTGTGATTCCCTTGACATTTTCCGCCAAACTATACAGGAAACTACAGACGAAATGATGATTGAAGAGTCGGTATTGCTGGACTTAGAACGACGGTTGCAAGATATCCAGCGTCTCATCAAGGAGAGTCACATAAGGAGAGAGGCCAAGAGATAAATCATTGCCTCTAAATTAATGGAGGTGAATGCTTTCCTGGCCGAATATAAAGACTTGGCCTAAGTTGATTTTGAAAAGAGCTTGAGCGATTTGGCGGCGGCTGATATAGAAATGCAGAAAGAGTGGCATCGGTTAAGAGAGATATTCTCGTCCATGAAGGACTCGCCTGGGGATTTTCAATGGCCTTCCACTAGTAGATAATCATGTATTCATATACTGTTAGGACGTTACATTCGTTATTTTACTTGTAATTTTTGGGACATCGTTGTCCGATACTAATTTCTTCAAACCCTTGGGCCTTTTATAATGGAGAGCTTTATCAACCGTTTGAGCGGTTTTGCTTCATTTCCCACGTTTCATGCTTGCACGTAACCGCCGAATCATGCATTCAACTGCTGAGTTGTGTGTGATAACTGCCAGAATGTGGGGAGCTGCTATTTAACTGCTAGATCGTGGGGTTAACTGCAACGTGTCTGTTCGCGCAATAATCGTCATGATCGCTTTTCTTTTCGTCGTTCTTCGTCTGCTTTTTCTTTGGTCCTCCTAATTGCTTTTCATCATTTGACACGTCCATTCTATTCGCCCCTTATTGACTCGTTTGTCCTAGGGCGATTTTCTTCACCAACAATTTATATTATTTCCAACTATTGGATTGATAATATTATTGCACCGTTTAGTATAAAATTTAGTGAGTTTATAAATTATTTTATATTCTCACTATACACTTATAAACTAATTTATATTCTCAATTAATATTTTATACCAAACGGTACCATATGTCAGCTTATACTTTTTCCTCCGACTATTATTAAAGTGTAATATATTTTTAACCAAATGATTTATATATCGGGCGGGCCCTCAAGATACACCAGCAACAGAGGCATTATAACATGAATAGTAGGGGTGACAAAACGAATCAACGAATCGAATCATAAACGAATCGAATCAGAATGTGATAGATTCGTATTCAATTCGTTTATTAAACGAATCCTAATATTATGATTCGTATTCGATTCGTTTGTTAAACGAATCGAATACGAATATTCGTTTAGTCATTATATTTTTTAATAACATAATTTACTATAATCGATTTACATTAATTCTTCACAGATATATACATATGAAATATGTAATTAATATATTTACTGAAAATATCTCACCAAATATCGATATTATTATTTTTCTATGGTAATTAGCCATAATTTCTCGTATCTTAATTGAAAAATAACAATAACTAGTAAAATAAAATAATAAACGAATCCTAAACGAATAAACGAATCAATAAGCTTAATTCGTATTCGATTCGTTTAATAAACGAATCGAATTGACCCATTTATTAAACGAATCAATTTTTTCAAACCCGTATTCGCTTTAAAGCGAATCGAATCGAAACGAACGAATAAACGAATCCTGACCCAAATTGTGACCTCTAATTAATATGGACAATTGTCGTTGTTCAATATTAAAATATATTTTATAATTAATAAAAAAAAATTAATTTGTTATTAAACAATTTTATTTTATCTCGTAAAAAATAAAGAATTGAGTAATTCGTTGGCCCACTTCGATATTTATATATCTTTTAATTTATGCGTATGTCTTTATATATATATTTACTATAAAATATTATTCATTCCGCATGATTCCGACATTCCGTACCCATCCCAAATCCAACTAACCTTTTGTTTTTAACCACCTCGGTAATCTCTCATTATTTTTTCTAAGAACACCAAGGAATTTTTGCAATTCCATTCATTTATAAACTAATAAATAAAGTCAATTTAAATTAATTACTACTTATCCAATATTCTTGAAAATGTATACAAGACTCATTCAAAGAGCCTAAATTGTCAAACACGAGAATAAGAAAACAAAAATATATATAAAAGATTTTCAATTGACATTGTTTTTAGTAATCTAAATTTCATTCCTTGGCTTCTATCACTAATCAATTTGATTGAAAACTTATTAGCTAACCATAGTTGGAAAAAGATAAAGCTCACTTATCATTTTATCAAAAGTACTCAAATGGAAGGCCCACATGATCCTCCATTGGATCTCTGTCTCCTCAATCAATCCCTTGTCACATTTTTCATCATAATTTCAAACGATACAATCATCTATCAAAGACGATGAATGTGAGTTTCTATAATTTTATTGGTAAAATCTTTTTAATGAAAATAAAATATAAGAGATTCGATTTTCATTTATATGAGTGAGTCGGGACTTGAGTTGCCATCAAATTATAATTATAATAATATGATATAAGTACTATGATAATTAGCCCTGACAGCGGTTCGGTTTCAAATCGCAAATCGAATCGGGTAAGGATTGGAACTGAACCGATCAAGGTTATGCGGTTTCGAACCGAATCGGAACCGCAGAATCGAGCCGGAGAACCGAATCTAGAACTGAACAATATTATTTAGATATTTATTATTAATATTTAAATAAACAAGTAGATGTTGATAAAATTATTACAGATCTTCGAGCTGATATATCTTCGTTAAATAACGAATATTATCAACAATTTTAGTGAGAATGCCCTCACACATTCCCAATATACTGAAGTTGAGCAATCTAGTTCAACAACGTCTATTTGACAATTCCTACTCATGGCAAAAAAAACAACTAAGGGCAACAACTGTCACAACCAAATTTGATGTTTATCTAACAATTTCTTTTGAGATTGGTGATAATACAGGTATAACCGTAAACTTTAGTATTTTAGAATGGTGGAAGCAACAAGCTGGACAATTTCCAATCTTAACATTAATTGCTAAGGATATTATAGCATCCCCAATGTCAACAGTTGCAATTGAGCAAGTGTTTAGTGCTGGAGGGAGTATATTGGATAAGGCTCGGTCAAGCATAAGCCCAAAATCATCGGATGCCCAATCATGTCTTGATGATTGGTCCAAAATTGAGTGTAGAATCTAAGAAAATACTAGAGAGGATAATGATTATTTATTTGACTTAACCGAGGGAACTCGAGTAATGACAACTGAAACGGTCAGTAGCGAGTAGCCGATTAGGAATTCAATTCAATTTCAATCAGTAGCGAGTAGCCGATTAGGAATTAAATTCAATTTCAATTGCAATTATTATATAGTGAGTTGTAATTCTGTATTATGTATATAACAAAATAAATTTTATCAAATCCAAAATTTTGTCAAATCCTTAGACTCTAATCGGGAATTGTTTCCCTAGATCAGTTCTGATTCCTGAACCGGTTTCGAACTAGAACCGATGGAGGAACCGAAATCGGAACCGAACCGACCCTACACTGTATGGTTCGTTTTCGGTTCCTCCTTCGGTGGGAATCGGAACATGCGGTTCGGTTCCGGAAAAGAAATGCGGTCACCCCTACTGATAATACTCATTGAACACCGAAAATTTATCTTTTTGTATATAAAATAAATAAATTATTTTATATTAAAATATTATTTTAGACACAAAAATATAAAATTTTATATGCTTAGGAAGTATACATGGGACTCTTGATCGTCAATGGGAAAGAAGATTCACTGTCAATACCAAACTTTAATTCTTGGATATTTGAAGGAAAATAGAAGAAAAAATTGCCACAACATTAATAAGAATTAGACTAATTTTTCATCTCATTTTTACACTTTCATTGCGAACCCCAATTTGCTTGTTGTGGTATTTATTTCACATGTTATTTTATGTTTATTTTTATTTTATTTTTAATTCTTATGAAATCTTTTACTTTTTGTGGATCTATAATTGTAGCATGATTATATATATATATATATATATATATATATATATATATATATATATATATATATATATATATATCTATCTATATTATAAAGCACAATGGTGTGGAGGAAAGAGAGTGTAACAAATGATTAAGATTAAGAGATAAAATGTATCTAAAGACTATCTTTATGTGGCTTAATTGGCGGCTCAGATAATTTCATTATGATCTAATGGGTGATAAAAAATATATTTCATTATAGATTCTATATAAAAATGGAAAATGAAAACTACCAAATAAATTAAAGAATAAAATCTTAATTAATAAATAAAATCATTTCATTATAAACAAGTTAAATAACAGAATCTTAATCTTTCTATAAATTTTATAACACTGTGCCGTAAGCACGGACACACACTAGTATATATATATATATATATAATATATATATTATAAAGCACAATGGTGTGGGAGGAAAGGGAATGATGTGATCCAGAATGAGCTCTGTTTGTTGGGCCAAGTTAACTTGAAGTTGGGGCTGATTGCATGGCTTGGTCAAATTGGTGTATTTGGGCCATTTTGGTGGATTTGGAAGATTCCTTGGGTTCTGGAATTTGGTCCATGAATGAGACATTATTTGAAGGCTTTATTATGTCTAAAGCAATATTGGAATGGGTCTAGGACGTGCATGGGCTGCCTTGATTGATTTTGGGCTTTATTTCCGAATGGTGCATTAGCAATGGCGGGATTTACGCAGTCTTCGTATTTTGGACGTAACTTTCTCGTCCGATGTCTGATTTTGGTGATTCAAGTTGCATTAAAAAGATTTACGCAGTCTTCAGAATATATGTAATTTTTTTTTTAAGATACTATCTAGGACTGAAATCTTGAGATCTTGAAAAGCTTGGGTTGCGTCCCGGGAAAACCATTTTATTATATCCCAAAAGCTCATTCTGTCATTTGTCCCTGAAAAATAATAAATGCATATTAGTGCATGCCGAAGTAATTTATTTTTTTATTTATTTTTTTACCTTAATTTAGTGTGCATATTATTACTGTTTATCTTAAAGTTTTTTTCCTTGAGAATTAAATAATTTGTTCTACTTCACTACAACTGCTGACGATTACGTACAGCCCGGCTGTCCCACCCCATTGCAAATTGTAACTTATTATTAGTCATACCTCCACAATCAAAAACCCTAAGAAAAATATATATTATGGTTGTCAAGTTATAGTACAGTGTAACACATATTTAGGGGTATATAATAAAAAACTTAGAAAGGTAATTGAGAATTTATAATTTACAATTATGAACGTAGGTCTGTTATGAATTGTGTTGAATTTTATAAAGGTTTATATGAGTTCTTAAAATGAGACATTTATCGATAAATGATAAAAAAAATATAAAAATCATATTATATATTAAAATTAGAAATTTATCTAATTCGGGGTTTTAATTTTTGTCAAATATGTAACTGATAGTAGTTGTATTATAACTCTACCATTGCTAATGTGATTGTATCAGACTAGAAATGGTAATGAGATTAAAAAAAGATGAAGGAATAAATCAGTAGCAGTGAGCAAGGTGTGAGTGTCGGCTTAAAATTATAAATGGTCCACCAAAAATAAAGCGAAAGAGAGATAAAAAAAATTTGACCAAATTGTGTTTGTTTTCAAAGAAAATTGGTGAGTGAGTCATGAGTGAGTATCTCAATCATCCAATTCCAGCACAAATTAGTTCTGCAAGAGGCTAAAATACAGGTAGGTGGGTAAATATCTTCTTCTTCTTTTTATATTTTTTTAAAAAAAAATTCCTAAACATTCTTGTCAATTATATTTGATTATCCATAGATAAAACTAATTTTTTGTATGATATAACTCAGAATGTCTCAAGGGACATGGTTTGGTGGTGTAGGGCTCAAGATCTCACATTGAGATCCTGGGTTTGAATTCAGAGAATATTTTTACCTGATGCGCTTAAGATCGGAAATGATGATTTGGCAGTGGAATTTTCAACAATTTCAAAAAAAAAAAAAAAAAAAAAAACTCAGAATCCAAATCAGTTTGGCTTGCAATAAATTTAAAATAGGTGAAAATTAAATAGATTTTTTTTTTCAAATGAAAACATATATATGACAAATATTAACACGTAAGTAGGCAGAAATCATGTACAAATTTTGTTTAATCAAACAATGTGATAATGTTATAACCAATCAATAAATTAATGATAATTTACTTTCTAATCTCTCACTCATATGGGAACGAGTTCAAATCCTCCAGAATATATGTATATTATGAAGTTATTATTATTATTATTTTTAAAATATTAAAAAAGAACCAACTTATTTTAAATTCATATAGTGTACCATCCTATAACTGATTAAATTTTTTTTTCTATAAACTTATAAATTTTAAACATTGATGAAAATAATAATTGAATTTCAAACTCATTCAATAATGGGATGACAAAACTACTTTTGGCTTTTGACTTTTTTGGAGCTGATTGTTCATAGTTTTGGGTCCTAGTGTAGTGTAGTGTAGTCTAGTGAGTCTGTCATTCATGCTTTCCTTGTCAAAACTCAAAACAACTTATTTACATTTTCAAGATTTTACATCATTTTGGATTTGATTGTGTATTGATTGTCCATTGAAAATAAAAAGTTTTGAAACTTTACTATCTAAAAACATTACATGTGATAAATGTAAAACATAAAGTTAATACTTTTTATGTTCTTTTTAGTACTTTCCCTTGCCTCTCTAAAATCAAATTCATTTGTAGCTTAATTTAGGCATTGAGTTATTTTTTAGTGAGAGTATTTTCAGTTTATACCTCAAGAATGTCTTGTTAAAGAAAAAATAACACAACTTTTAATACACTAATAACATAAAATATATGATTTTTAATATGATTTTTTCCTTTTTAGAGGGCATTTTCATTTTATAAAGTGAGGATCTCCTCACCCCGAAAATTATTATTTAATTACTTATTCTTAAAGAGTTGAAGGATGGAATTTTGCTTCTATAAAGATAAATTTACACCCACGGTATTTAAATAGATTTCTCATTATCTGAGTTTTTGGAGAAGATACAATTGATTGAAGTTTAATTAGTAGATAAAACTATACAATAGTAATTAAATTTTAATGACATACAATTCTTGGCGGACATATCACTACAAGAAAAAAATAGAAATTATCTTCGGTCGGTAATCTCAAAATATCGATTGGTAATCTCAAAATATCGATTGGTAATCACGATTACAGACTGAAACAGACTGATTTTTTTCGGTCGATATAGATCATTTGTAATAAATTACTGATCGAAAATATATTGGTCGGTAAAATTACTCACTGAATTACCTACTGAAACATAATAGTAGTAGTAGTAGTAGTATGAGCCAGTCAGTAAAATGTATAAGTCGGTCGGTAAAATATATAAGTTACCGACCGAAACTTAATTCGGTTGGTAAAATATATTTTATTATATTATAATTAATATTATTTTAGCGATCGAATATAATTCGATCGCTATTTATTAGTAATTACCGATCGAATAATCGATCGGTAGTTGTTGGCGCCAAAATTGCACAAAATTAATCTTTAGCGCCGTAGTTACCGATCGAATACCGACTGAATATTCGATCGGTAATACTGTGATCGGTAATTGGTCAGAAATTAATATTTTTAATCTTTTTGATCGGTATTCGATTGGTAAATATCAAAATTTACCGATAGAAAATATTCAGCAGGTAATTTCACATTTTCTTGTAGTGTATATAACATAAGATATTTAAAAACTCGTAATAATTCAGAATGTTAAGTCTATTTCTTAGAAGATAACTAAAAATATCTCTCAAAATATTTTATAGATTGATTTTCAAAAGTTTGCCTGAATTTACAGGGAAAAAAAGAAAAATGGATCAACTCTTGAAAGTCCTGTGACATACATCTCTCAATAAGTAGGATCCAACACTGAATTAAATTTATAGTATTTAACATTGATAAGGAGATAAGTATAATCCTCTTGAAATTTGTATTAGATAAATTATGATAATTGATTCAATGTTGAATATAAATTCAACTCAATATTAAATCATGATAATCGATTCGGTGTCGAACATAAATTTTGCTTAACATTGAAGCGTGATGCTATTGAAAGGGAATAATGAAAGTCTGGTGCTGACGACTATTTTTCGTTCCAAGGGCAATACTAGAAATTCACCTCTCGAATAAATCTATTTCAACAGTAAATTTGTTTGGTTAGTGGGAATCACATAAACTTGACAAAAGACAAACAACCACAGATACAAGGATTTATGTGGTTCGATGAAGAGTAGCTCTAACTTACGTCCATGACGGAAAGATGAATGCCTCGAGGTGAATACCGATCTGAATGCCTAACAAAGAAATTACACTGTTTATAGCAAATAACTCATCAAATTTACAATGTGATCGGGTACACGACTCACTTTCTCTCTTTATCACTAGCTTGCTTTACTATCTTTGCTCTCAATTTACAAGTACTTGTGAAATGTAAAAATTGCTAACCTTGTTTAATGTGACTTATACCCCTTTATATAAGTTCTCAAATTTACTATCGCGATTGACCCTGACGTCGCCATGCATCACTCAGTCATTATTATAACCTTTAGTCATTGCTTCCACCACATTCTGATCCAATCAAATAAGCTTATTTATTTGCCGTTGCACTGGCCTATGGCAGCTGGCAGGGCCTACGATCACTGTGAACCGTTGCTTTATCTTTTTCATCATTAGCCTTCTGAATGCAGTCCTTTCCAGGTACGATATACGTCACGCTACTCTCAAATTAGTTGGTCATTATACCATCTTCGTTCCTCGGGTCGGGTAACTGAGATAAGTGAAACTCTTTCAAATCCAGACTTCAAAGTTGTCGGGTCAGGCTAAACAAACTCTGGAAACACTCCAAAAAACCCCATTTAATGTGGTCGGGTCGGGTACCATCATCACTTGTCTCACCTCATAACCTCTCATTAGGAAGAATGTTTCATCAGACACTATGATCGAGTTATTTCTTCAACCTTTCTCGGGACAAGGGCTTGTAAAAACTCCATCAGGATAACAACTAAATCATGCATGTGAGTTAATGTATCATGTACTTACTAAACAAGCATGTGATGTGAGGATAGAAATAAAAGTGAGTTGTCATTGTAACCAATGAAGTTAATAACAAAAACATGGACCCAGATGATGCAGTGCTGTAAGTGTTGTCCTGATTCATTCCTCATCCTTCACTGGTGGTCGACCGACCATTGATGGTGATAGAGTGGACCCTTACTAGATTTGGTTGTCATTCATGCTTAGCCAGCCCTGGTGGTTTTCTTTTGTGCATCCACAGGTTGATTTATATGCCCACAGATTTCATCTTTCCAAATCAAAAGCAGTACTTGATTTCAAAACCATCATAATAATGAAACTTGAAATACTACGTCAAATAGCAGAGGCCCTGCCATTTGTATAAAGGAGTAAAGGATTAGGATTCCTCATTATTGGAGCTTTTACATCAATAATTATATATATATTTTTTTCTGAAGCCAAAAAAAACAAAAAACAAAAAATCATTAATCAACAAGCATCACAAGTATAAACAATAGCATATTTGGATGTGTAAACCCAATCCGATCTGAGGGTCAACCCATAACTAGAATGAATTTAGTATGGGTTGGGTTGGGTTTGGTCAATCAAACGGGTTGTGAGTTGAAAATATTATTTACTTTTTAAATAATATGATCTTTCTAATTTTTTTCTTCAATCAAATATGATTGTCGTTCAATTTTTTTAACCTTTTTTTCAGCTCACGTGTGTTCATTTATTTTGAACATGTTTTATTTAATTTTTTTATTTTTTTTTAAAAATAATTAAATTCTACCCATACAACCTATCCTGCAACCCGTAACTCGAACTGTTGATTGGAATTTCCTACCCGCGTTATTGACATTGCGGGTTAGATGGATTGAGTTCCAACTCACCTGTGGGCACATCTATAAACCATAAACATTGTATGTCTGCAATATGGTGGGCTAATATTTTACAAGATAGTAACCTAAAGTGCCCAATAAAACAAGATAGTAAGCTAAAATGCCCAATAAAAATTTATAAAGTACTAATAATGCATGTGATGAGAAAGGAGAAAAAAGAAAAAAGAATGAACTGAGTATATCATAATGTGTTCAATTTACATAATGATGTTCATAAATAACATGATTCTTGTCACCGCTATAACATTACTTAATCTCTGACTCAATTATTTAGGTAGCTACACAAACTAAAATCTTGCATTCCCCTGCCAAGTTTTATCAGAAAATAATATATATATATATAACACCACTCTTGCGGATGAGAACTCTTCTTCAGTCCCTCCAACCGCGAGCAATTCAATCACCACTCTGCGACGTATCTAGCTTTAAATTTCACGGACCAAACCAGTAACATGGTTTATTCGTTACTGAATGTGCTGTTTCCCGTGCTACTGTTTGACAGCAATCAATAACTTCTCAGGCACAAGGGGTCCATCCTCGTGATCCATCACTTTGGTATCCCAACGCATGTTGTAATTCTCTGATCACTCTACAGTGTATTTGAGGAAAAACCTCACTGCACTCTCTCTATTACAACTTTGGAATGCCCTAAGCTCAAGCACAAGCTCTGTATTTATAGCCACTGTCAAGCTTACATTTTCAACACTTGAACAGTAACCCACCGAAAGTTTGTTTGTTGGTTTCTCAAAATTTCAACAAAGTAGATTTATGGCAATTACCACCTAAAGTTGCATGGCTTTTTCTTCATTAGTCTTCAAATGGTGATTGCCATGTTTCATGCATGTCCCATGCATGTAGCAGCTGGATCTTTCAATTTTTCCCCTCCAGCTGCGTCTGAAGCAATTGTTATCTGACAGCTATCTCGGCTATGTCTCTGCACAACTCTAGTTTGTCTCGAGTAACCACTTTTGTTAACATGTCAGCTGGATTCTCATATGTATGAATCTTCACTAGTCTCAGCAATTGTTGATCCATCACCTCGTGTATCCAATGTTAGCGAATATCGATGTGCTTCGTCCGGGAGTGATATATTGAGTTCTTGCTCAAGTCCAGAGCACTATGACTGTCATAATGTATCTTGTATTCTGTCTGCTTGATCCATAACTCTTGGAGAAAACGCTTTAGCCACAACATTTCCTTTCCTGCCTCAACTATAGCAATGTACTCAGCTTCTGTTGTGGATAATGCAATACACCTCTGCAATCTTGACTGCTATGATACAGCTCCCCCTGCAAAAGTGTATAGAAAACCTGTTGTAGATTTTCTACCGTCAAGATCTACTGCCATATCTGAATCTGTATAGCCTTCCAAGATTGGATCAGCTCCCCCATAGCACAAACGAAACTTCGATGTACCATTGAGGTACCTGAGAATCCATTTGACTGTCTCCCAGTGTTGCTTTCCATGGTTAGAGAGAAAACGACTCACTACACCCACTGCATGTGCAATATCTGGCCTGATACATACCATTGCAATAATTAGGCTTCCAACAGTTGAAGAATATGGTATCGATGACATCTCCTCTATCTCTTTCTTGGATGAGGGGCACAAACTCTTGCTCAGTTTGAAATGGTGCGCTAGCGGAACGCTGATTGGTTTGGCTTTCTGTATATTGAACCTCCTGATTATCCGTTCAATATAACTCTCATGTGAAAGCCACAACTTCTTGTTCTGTCTGTCATGAATAATCTACATTCCCAAAATCTGTTGAGCTGGTCCTAAGTCTTTCATGTCGAAAGACTCAGAGAGTTTCTTTTTCAGCTGGCTGATCTTCGCTGCTTCTTGTCCAACAATCAACATGTCATCCAAATATAGTAGAAGATAGGCATGGCAAGCAGACCCGGACCTAGCCCGGGTCCGGTTAGACCCGGATCCGCAAAAAAAAATTTGCGGATCCGGGTCTCTATTTTGAAGACCCGTATTAACCGGGTCCAGATGCAGGTCCGGGTGGTTCCGGACCTGGGTACCCGGGACCCGGTTAAATGAAAAAAAAATGCTATATTTCTCCACTGAGATTGCATGTCGCAGCTTCAACGCTACTCAATGTAACAACAAGAAGTAAACAATTGAGGAGAAAAACACAAGAGGAAACTTGCTGCTGCTTCATTTTTTGAATAATATTATTTATTTCTTCTATTGCTTTGTGAATATTTTGCAATGAGTTTGGTGAGGAGGGACTCGAATATGCAATAAGCTATATATAGATGTTATCATTAATGCAAAATTTCAATACCCATACAAATAAAATGTAATATTAAAATAATTTTGCAGTCAAAATTTTTCATGAAGATGATTAATATTAGAAGCTTGCTTAGACTTTATTGTGAGATGCTTATAATGAAGTCAACTTAAACAAAAGTGCTTGGATTTTATGTAATATTACGATTAGGAAAAAAAACAGTGGAGGAGTTGCGGATCCCGGGTCCGGATCCGGGTATACTCGGGTCCATTCCGGGTATACCCGGGTTCGGACCCGAAAGCATTTTACCGGGTCCACATCCGGACCCGGGTCTCCTGAAGAGCATGCGGATCCAAATCTGGGTCCGGATCCGGAAATTGCCATCCCTAGTAGAAGAGCAACCAAATTTCCATCTGGAAACCTTTGAATGTATACACACTGATCTGCTGCAATTCTTTTATATCCTTGACCTACCATGAACGAGTTAAACTTCTTGTACCACTGCATCAGTGCTTGCTTGAGCCCGTACAAGCTCTTTTTCAGCTTGCAAACAAGGTTTTCTTTTCCTGAAACCTTGAATCCTTATGGCTGCTCCATGTAGATTTCTTCATTCATATCACCATGAAGAAATGTTGTTTTGACATCCATCTGTTCAAGCTCTAAGTTCAAATTGGCTACCAATCCTAGGATAACTCGGATTGAACCCATTTTTACCACAGGTGAAATTTTTTCATCAAAGTCAATTCCATTTTTCTGTAGGAACCCTTTGACTACTAGCCGAGCTTTGTGTTTCACCACATTTCAGCTGTCATCTTTCTTGAGCTTGAACACCTATTTGTTCTTCAGTGCCTTCATTCTATGTGGGAGCTTGACTATTGATCGATGTGATCACACACGTATAACGCAAGCGCACGTATCGTTCAAGTAGTATAAAATATATCAATCCCACGAGGACTTAATACCTAAACTATTAATTTATGAAGCCAAATGTTTATGAGTATCTAATGGATTGGTTGTTTGATTGGATGGTAATTTTAAACTTAAAATAAGTAAAAATAGCGTGAAAGTAAATTAAAGGAAAATTCAATATTATTAAACTATCCAGAGTTGTGAACCTTCCAATATCTTTTAAAAATGAAGTGGTTATCTTATGTTTGTGCTATATATCGGTTTATTAACCTGAAGCACGAATTTATGCAAAAACCTCTTCCAATGGTCAGATGTAAATACCCAGTATAACCCAATTAATCATATTCCTATGTCAACCAAGTTATCTGAATTTATTAAGATTAAGTTCCAATTATGGTTACCCCCGCCCGACAGGTATATTCCTATTATGTAAGGAAATCTATTAAGAGTTATCTATCTTTAAGGGAGATCGTGAGCTATTGAGTCTAAGGCTGAAACCTAAATCTCTTTTCCAAGTTAATTTTAAGTTTACCAAATCAATCTTATTAATGGCTAGTTAACAAGAAGCATTAAGTTTAAGGCTCAATAAATAAACCTTTATATTACCAAAATCATAAAATAACCCCTTATAAACTGGTGATATTGGTGTTCATCACAACCCCAGATAACTGGTTTAGTTACAACACATATCTAGGACTCGTAAAAGCTTAAATAAAGTAAATGACATTAAGTAAAGCTTGGAAATTAAAAAGATAAAATAAACAATAAAGAAAATATTGGGGGTTAGAGGATCCACTTTTATTACTTCTATTTTAGATATCTCATTTATTATAATATATAAACTTTGCATGACATTACCAACCGACCATAAAGACAGTATTCTGATTAAGTTAGATTTATGATTAATTCCAACCGACCATAAAGGCGGTATCCAATTTAGTCAGGTTAAAATCAATTTAATTGAGTCCAACCGACCATAAAGGCGGTATCCTATTAAGTCAGGTTTTAAAATAGTTTATATATTATAATTAAGGGAGATTAATCTAAATATTAGTAATAAAAGCTTAACCTTTCACCACAGCAGATGAGAGTTACCTCCTCATACTGAACAGTAAAAATAAAGACTGAAAAGTAAAATAAAGAAAGTACTATTGTGTAAAATAAATAATTAAATACAGAAAGCTGTTAATAAACAAATATGATACAATCTTCTTAGTATTCTTAAGAAAATCCCAATTTTCCTTCTGAGTTCAGCCTCTATTTATAGTGAAAATTCTGCCCTGCGCGTTGCGACGCAGAACCCCTTGCGCGTCGCGACTCACCGGTGATTCAACAGGATTGTGACATATGTCCGGCCTCCGAATTATTGGCTCGACATCGCGATGCGTATGCGCTTGGCGTCGCGACGCGTGTATAGTAAATGTCGGTAGCATGAGATGATTACACTTTTCCGGGCGCATGTTAGCGACACATGATAGCAACGACGCATTTTAGCAATGTCGCATTTTAGTAAATGGTGCATTTTAGTAGGAAATTTATATTTTTACCATTTTTGTCCGTTTTTCGATGTTTTAGCCCCGAATTGCTTCCAGAAAGTCCTGTTATTTTATTTATCTATAAAATAACACAAAACACATCAAAATATTCACAAATCTCAAGAAACTATACAAAATATTAAGTGAAATGGACGGTAAATATATCAATATTTACCGCTTATCAACTATCTCATAACTATTGTTTTTCTGCAGAGACTTCATTTTATCCTGCATTGCGTGCAACCATTTTCCTTTGTCTTTATGAGATATAGCTTCTTTGAAACTTTCTGGCTCGCCCTCGTCAGTAAGCAGAATATAGTCAGATCCTGCGTATCTGTTTGATGGAATCCGACCTCGCTCAGATCTACTTACTGGAGGTTCACTGGTTTTTGGAGGTCTGTCGTCATCCAGATCTGTGGATGATCATGTAGCCTCTGATGAAGCAGGTTGCATCTCCCCCTGCTCAAAACTACATTCCTCATCCGGTTTTGCTTTTGGCATGTCTTGTACCTCATCATCTTTTGTGGTCACTCGTATTGGTGCTGGGGTTGTGTCTAGATTTGCATCGACTTTGTTGGCATTGGAATTAGAAGACATCTTGGGCTTTTTTATGTCCTCTATTGTCTGGTCTTCGAGAAATACTACATCACTGCTTCTGATGATCTTCATTTCCTTCAGGTCCCATAATCTGTATCCAAATTCCTCGTCTCTATAACCTATGAAGATGCATGAAGTAGTCCTTGCATCAAGCTTCTGCCCGAGCTCATTGGATACGTGTGCAAAAGTTAAACAACCGAATATTCTAAGGTGAGAATAAGAGGGATTCTTACCAGATCACACTTTCTCCGGAATCTCAAAGTTCAAAGGTACTGATGGTGATCTGTTGATCAGGTAGCATGTGGCATTAACAACTTCTCCCTAGAATGGCTTTGGTAGCTTATCCATGCTGATCATGCTTCTGACTTTCTCCATAATGGTGCGGTTCATCCTTTTAGCGACACCATTGTGTTGTGGGGTTCGTGGAACAATCATTTCGTGTCGAATACAGTGACTTCCGCAGTAGGCATCGAACTCCCTAGAAGTGTATTCGCCTTCATTGTCTGTGCGAAGACACTTTAGTTTCTTCTATGTTTAATGCGTGACCATGGCATGAAACAGTTTGAAATAGTCCAAGACATGATCCTTTGATTTCAAAAAATACACCCATACCTTCAGAGAAACATCGTCAATGAAAGTTAGAAAGTATTTATTATCATCTAGTGAATTGACCTCCAAAGGACCACAAATATCAGAGTACACCAGACTGAGTAACTCTGATCTCTTTGTAGAAGAGAAATTGAAAGAGACTCTATGTTGCTTACCGAAAAGACAGTGATTGCAAGGATTCAGAACAATATTTTTGGAAACAGAGATTAGACCTTTCTTTGTCAAGGTAGATAACCTCATTTCACTCATGTGACCGAGTCTCTGGTGCCACAGATTCTGAGAAGCCTATGGTTCAGCTACATTGAGGCTTTCTGCACATACTTCACATGAGTCTTGTATAAAGTTCCACAAATATGTCATCAGGCGATGACCATGACACATTTTATCATTCCTCAAGTGTCATTACTGAAGTGGATAACATTAGGGATGGCAAATTCCGGATCCGGACCCGGATCCGTATGGATCCGGATCCGGATCTGGATCCGCAAGTGAGTCGACGGATCCGGGTCCGCATATGGACCCGGGTAAGCACTTCCGGGTCCGGACCCGGGTATACCCGGATCCGGACCCGGGATCCGCAACTGCACAGTTTAGTTTTTTTTTTTTTTTTTTTTTTTAAGCTCCACTTCCACTATTCAATATCAATAAATACTATATAATATGTATAAACAATTCACAACAACTTTGAATTGGAAATTACAACACATAAAAATAATTAAGTTCACATTAAATCAGTTTTTTTTTTTTACCGGGTCCCGGGTACCCGGGTCCGGAATTATCCGGACCCGCATCCGGACCCGGTATGGTGCGGGTCCACTAAAACAAGACCCGGATCCGGGTCTAACCGGACCCGGGCCGGGTGTGCCTGCCATCCCTAGATAACATAACCCTATTTGTCAAGGGCTACCTCCAGGAGTAAATTGAGCCAAAGTTCTGGAACATGTCTTAACTCATTCAGGGTTATTGTATACCATGTATTTGTCTGCAACTGTATTTCACCAATTCTCACTATCTGAGAAGAACTGGTATTCCACATCTTCATTGCTCCAAAGTCTTCTGCTTTGTATGTTGTGAAGAAATCTCTGTGAGGAGTGATGTGGTAGGATGCTGTAGTATCTACCACCCACTCGACATCCTGAGTTGCGGTGTGAAGGCATGATTCTTCCTGGCCAGAGCATATAGCTACATCTCATATGGTAACTACTAGTGTCTCCGCATCATTCTTCTTCGGCTGGTTATTGCCTTGTCTCTGCTCTCGTTGCAGTTTCCGGCAATTCTTCTTTAAGTGGCCTTCTATGCCAAAGTGGAAGCATTTGTATGTGAGCTTTCTCCCGTCCATGGATTTACCTCTGCTTTTGCTTCTGCCTTTCCCTCACCCTTGATTTTTCTCCCGTTTTTTTTCTCGATGCTCCGAGACAAAGGCTTCTGTTTGATCTGAGCCCACGTCTTTTCTTTTGGCTTCTTCATTAGACAGGGCGTCTTTTACCATAGGCATGGTAAGTTTGTCTCATAGAGCTGAGTTGCTGAGAGTAACCACCAGTGTCTCCCAGATATCAGAAAGAGAACTGAGTAGAAATATGGCTTGAAATTCGTCTGCCATTTGCATGTCTACTGCAGACAACTAGTTCACCAGGTTTGGAACTCGTTGGTGTGTTCTGCAACAGAAGTTCCACTCTGTAGCTTCAGGTTCACCAAACGCCTCATGATTAAGGCTTTATTCTGAGCTGTTTTGGCCTGGAATATGTCTTCCAATTTCCTCCATATTTCGTAAGCATCTGTATCATGTGCTACATGGTGGAAGACACTGTGACCGATCCACTGTCTAATCTGACCCCGAGTTCTATTATTGAGTTTATTAAAGTTATACTCTTTAACAGATTCTGGTCTCACTCCTTTCACCTCGATAACATCAAACAAATTTTTACAGTGTAAATAATCTATCATCCAAGGTCTCCAGAGGGAGTAATTAGTTGCTGTCAGCTTGATCATTGCATCCGAAGGGGAATCTTCCATTTCCATTTTAAGTTTTAAGGTTTAAAATGAAAATAGGTTAAAATCGGGGCTGAATTTCACAAATCGGAGGTCACTGTTGCGTCTGGAATGGTCGAAAATGGTGGATTAGACACTTCGTTGGTCCAAATCCGACTCCGGGACTGATTTGTAAATTTCTAAAACTTTTGGGGCTAAATTATAAATTTCAAAGACTTCAGGAGGCTCAGTGAAATTTACCAATATTGCTGACGTGGCTAACACGTGGCTGCTGACGTGGTAAAAGTGGGACCAACTTGCTGACGTGGCTGACATGTGATGCTGAGGTGGCGGATGACGTGACTATTGACTGTGTGATTATGTGGCGTTGACTGGGCGCTGACGAGGCGATGACGTGGACGACACGTAATCGTCTTCAACCTTCAGACGCGTGTGTGGCGCGTGACCGAGAGTGGGCTTCATTCTCCGGCGCGTGCGGGAGAGTGTGAGCTCCTCGGACCTCCGTTTGATCGCCAGAAAAATACCACCGAACTCGTCTCGACGTGAACTAGCTGATGGTATCCTCAAATGTGATTTTTGACAACTTTGTCAGAACCTGAATTTTCCGAACCGAGCTCTGTTCTTCGGTTTTACGACCCCAATGTAGAACCAAAGCTCTAATACCACTTGTTTGTTAGGGTTTTAAGGGGGAATATCGGTAACGCATCGGAATAATGGAAAATCAAAATTTTCCGATTTCAAAATTTTTCTCGGATTAATTAAATAAACTTATTTATTTAATTATCCAATTATCAAATTCTGAAAAATTACACAAGAGATCAAATTTCTTAGTAATTACCGAATTGCCCCAAAACTTTGTAAATTGATTATTTTAGCCCAAAAATTATCAAATATAATTTTGGATGATTCTAAAATATTTTTCAACACATCTAATGCATCAAAATCAGATTTAACACAAATCCCCAATTTTGAGTAATTGCCGTGAGTATCCTAAATTTTCAAGTAATTGCATTTTGGTCCATTTTGTTCAAAACATGCCAAGATCAAATCCAATCAACCCAAAAATTTACATGCATCATATTCATACCATAATACATCACATATATGAAAAGCCCCAAATTTGGAGTGGGTTAAGAACCCTAATTTTTTAATTTCATCAAATTGTCCAATTTCACCAAATTTACAAAATCCAACACTTTAATCTATTCAATACTTCACCAATCAAGCCTCACTACTTTGAAATAACTCTAGAACAATTCTAGGTCACCAAGGAGTGGCTTACTAACTCTAGAATGGCAACTTTGATTTTTAAAGAATCAAAAGTAAGCTTTAAAACAAGTTTAAGCTCACTTACATGCATCAATCTTTCATTCAAGTTCACAACCATGTAAACAAAAACTGTAAGAGTACAGATAACATCAAAACATCACAAATTGAAGCTAAGTATGTTAGAAACCTTTTTCATGTTGGAGGAATTGAAAGAAAACTTACAAATACTTAAGATTTCCAAGATTTTCTTCTTTTCTCCAACATTTTCTCTCATCTTCTTATGTTTTATTTTGGTATCTAATGAACTTCTCTAACCCTAAAAAATGAAACAAAACAATATATACTTGTACTAAAAAGTCCTTGGCCGAAATTGGTGGTGTATTACAAAATATCATGATATTTTTATTTCATTTAATTTTGCTTTATCAACTTGTAAAAGTCATCATCAAACCATTTAATGATTTTCTTAAAGTCAAATAAAGCAACTAAAAAAAATATAACAATTATTTATTTTAGGGTGTTGGTCGAAAATAACAAAAAATAAAAGGAAATTGATATTTTCAATTTTTAACAATTAAAAAAAAATATCTTAAGAAGTCAAACTCAATTTGACAACCATTTCCTTTTAATGTAAAGTCAAACATTTACACTAATAATCATTTCCTAACTTTATCATTTGGTAAGATATTTATATTTTAATTATATTAATTATTTAACAATTAAATAATTAATTAATTAATTAAATATAAATATCTCAAATATATGTATTATATTTACTTTAAATATCTCAAATACATATATAAATGATATATGTCAAATACCTTTATTTGACAATTTATTAACGTGTATTTAATAATATCATATATTAAATACAAATACACATTAATTAGGAAATGACGGTTCGACCTGTTTGCATGTATCTTTCGTTTAACGTTTAAACGATTTATAAATAATTATCATTATTCATAAAAGTTGCCATAGTGCTCTACGAGTATATTTCATTAGTGAGACTCTCTAGATTCAGGTATATCCGTCACAAAATCCAATTTCGTGTCCATAATTTACCCACCTGTAAATTATGACGACCACAGATAAACTAGCTGAATCATACAGGTCGAGGTCATTGCATACGTATAATCTCTCCGTCACAGGTATCCGGATAATACCAGAGATATAGATGTAAACGTCAAATATCTATATGTATTATCCCGTCGACGTATCTATTAGAAATCTCTAAATAACACTCAGAACTTACTTCCGAAGTATACTGTGGCCACAGATTTAACAGACTGCTAATCATATATGGACTACCTATGCTCTGTACACAGAACTGATGAATCATATCTTGATACACACATGATATCTTGAGGATCGGTCCACACCCAACGAACATGCGGAGGTCTGATCTAAATAGATCGGTGACGTGACTGCCATCTAAGTGTGGAGGATGTCTCATACATCCACAATGGTATCTCAAGTCGAAGGACCACTATGCTACTCAACCTGAGAAGATTCTTATAGACGTTGGTGTACCATCCATTAAGAATATTCGGTGAGTCGTTCAGTGTTTATCAATTATAAACACATACACGTCTATACGAGTCTCCCTAGACTCATGGTTCATTGGGATAAACCATCAGACCAAGTCTCGATATACGACATGTACTGGTCTTAACAGATTTGACTAACCGACCCGTGTTAGTAAATCTTGACCATGAACTATATTTGATAATAAACATTTAGCAGTGACACTTCCCAATGTCAATTACAAACTACCTTTGTAACCGTGTACTGCTTTATATATTATCGGGTCTTTGTCTAATATATACATATCACTAAACCACATTTGGTTTCAATCTAATTGTAATCAGATCGAATACTTATATAAAAACAAGAGGTGCAGCCATAAATAAGTAATATTATGGAAAAAGGAATTGATCATATTCATGAATCGGACATAAATACGATGCGGATTGGCGCTCTGAGCACCAACCCCAACATTGTTGTGATTCTCCGATCACTCTAGAGTGTATTTGAGGAAAAACTGAAACTTCTATTACTTACAAGAATAAAATTACAAGTGTTTAAACTTACAAAAAAAACCTCACTGCACTCTCTCTATTACAACTTTGGGATGCCCTAAGCTCAAGCAAAAGCTCTGTATTCATAGCCACTGTCAAGCTTACATTTTCAACACTTGAACATTAACCCACCGAAAGTTTATTTGTTGGTTTCTCAAAATTTCAACAAGCTAAATTTATGGCAATTACCACCTAAAGTTGCATGACTTTTTCTTCATTAGTCTTCAAATGGTGATTGCCATGTTTCATACATGTCCCATGCATATAGCAGCTGGATCTTTCAACGCATGCCTCTAGTGATTTTTCTAACCTTGTTCAGGGAATCAACTTTGTCCCGGAAGATGTTGCCCCTTCTGGCTGCAGGATGCGGTCCATTTCCAGAAGGCTGTCTTCCGGTTTACACCTGTCATGCATATTTGATGGATACAAGTATCCTGTAAATTCAGACCTCAGCTAATAATAATTTCCCTGAAGCACACTGTGAGGTTCTAATTACAACAATCACTTCGCACAAGTAATTAAGCCAAAGCAGTTACAGCTAACCATAAACTTTAAGGATGTAGATTTTTGGAAAAAAAAAAAAAAGTCAATATGCCAATAACTCATTGGTAGGAAGACAATTACTAATAAAATCAATGACAATAGAATAAAATAAAAGCCGGAAGTTCTTAATTGCAACAACCACTTTAACTACTTGAAAATTCTGCAACCCTAAATGCCAATGCAAGGTCATTATTTGTTCCATGATGATGAAGATTGAATATTATCTACTGAAGTTCATATTTGACTTCATAACTCCATTTACTCATTCATGCAAGATATAAGGGTTTCCTTTTCAAACTATTAATAACTATCAAAGGATATAACTTTTTCCACCTAACAAGAAAATTCCATATGAGTGGTCTGAAAAATTTATACAAAGAAAAGAAGTTTCAATCTACAAGTGATAAATCCATTAATATAGCAATATCAAGTAACATAAAACATATGAAACTTCTGACCACAAGTAGTAGATAAGACATTAAAATTAGAGGAAAAAAATATTTGTTTTTCCTCATTTGAACTTAAAAGTTAAACTTTTATATGCAATTTGAGAAGTTTAACAAAAAAAGAGAAACTAAAATCATATCATGCAATCAACTTGCTGAAAGCACATGAACAAAGTTGCAAAAATTAATTAAGAATTGTAAGAACTCATCTAACGTGGAATATTCCCAAAAAAAAAAATATAAGCTAGTAATATAAAGTACAGAAAACATGTGGCTTGTCATGATAGAAATGTATTGACAGTCAGTATAAATCAAATCAAGTATTTGTAGTAAATTCTCTAAATATATATATAATATGGATGCAAAGAGGGTCATGTCCCTTGAGTAGTGACATTTGATAAATGCACTAACATGTAGGGACATGTCCTCTAGAATTGGAAGGACACACCTTTAGGCTTCAAAGGGTTTAAGGAAAGGGTATAACTCTTAGGAGGGTTACACCCCAAACTAAAGGGTGCCCTCAAAGACACCCTTACATGTCTATATAAGAGAGCCTTATGTTCTTTCCTTAAGATCTAGAAAATCACAAGTCTTGAGTCACAATAATTTTATTTTGGAGTCAAGAGAGAGATTCCACCATTCCTTATTGTTCAAGTTCTTGTGAAAGAAGTGCTCATTCTCAAGAAGAATCCAAGTAATCCTGGGAGAACGTTAGCCACAAAATCCGTAGAGCACCGAGGCGGGGCTAATAAGTTCTTAAGGATAGAGGCAACTCGATTTGGACTTAAAGTTTCATAAGTTTTCTGCATTTTCCAGGTTTTTCTTACTTTTCTAAGTTTATGTTTAAATATTGGCATGATTCCATTGTTATGCTTTAGAATGCGTATGATTGAATTCGAATGATAAACTTCATTTAATGACACATATTTAACAACAATCTTAAGAACTTATTATAATTTAAATGTTGTTAGATGAAAATTCGCATGTGTTAATAGGAAATTTTCTGGAAAAATATATTTTGTGCATGAAAAATACGCAAGGGCGTTCGAACGCCCGACGAACGCGTAGGCAAAATTGTGATTTTTCTAAGAACGTTCGAACGCGTATTCAAACACAACTCGAACGCAAGCCTTCTGCCAAAGAACGTTCGAACGCGTCTTCGAACGCTACACGAACGTAAACTCTCTAGAACATTTTGTTCGAACGCGTTCTCAAACGCTACACGAACGTGAACTCTTTGGAACACTTCGTTCAAACGCGTTTACGAACGCTACACGAACGTGAACTCACTGGAAAGTTTCGTTCGAATGAAGAAACTAATGCGACACTAACGAATTTAATCCTGTAATTACTTTTAGATTAAAATAGACTTAGATTAATCTACATTATCATAATATTAATTTAGTAAAATCATATAATGTATTACAATAAACTTGGTAGTATAGATTTAAGTTTATTGAACACATGGTGTTCAATTATCACAAGCATACACATAGTGATAAAGTTGAAATTAATTTTGTGTTGCATACTTGGTTGAGAATTAAAAGTATAATTTTACACAAGTAATTCCGTCCAAGCTTGATTGATTTATACATACACATATAATTCTACACTTACTGAATTGTGAATTGAAGTGTAATACTAAGTTTGAATGTCTAAGATATTATATTGAGAAAATGTTTAAAGGATATTCTGTCAAAAATGCGATAAGAGCCTAAGTGGGCAAAGACTTAAGTGGTTACTCCGGACCCCCATCGTCCTCTGGGAATATTCTTTTATTTACTTATCATAAGAAACCTTAGTCGTAAATTCAAGGACTTGTGTTATTTGGTACTACGGTCCAATATAACAACGAGTGGATTCTTAGTATATCACTTAAACAAGATCAATCGGTTGATCGTTGTGCAATTTTTCTTTTGTAGACTTATTGATTCCTGTTGGTTTTCCAGTTACATATGGCTAGCAGAAATATCGCAGTACCGGTCGCTCATGGAGAAAAACCAAAAAAGTTTAGTGGAGCAAACTTTAAACAATGACAGAGCAAAATGTTGTTCTGCCTGAAAACGTTGTAGTTGGCTAGGTATCTCAAAGATCCTCCGGGTCCTGTGGAGGGAGAAACGGAAACATCTAAGCAACTGCGAGAAGAGACATGATCGTCATGCGACTTCTTGTGCAAGAACTACCTCTTGGGAGGACTTGACAATACCATGTACAATGTGTACCAAGACATGAGTTCTGTGAAGATTCTTTGGGAATCTCTAGAGAAGAATTACAAAATCGAGGATGCTGGGCAAAAGAAATTTGTCGTGGGTAGGTTCCTGGACTACAAAATGGTAGATTCAACAACGGTAATGTCTCAGTTGGGTGAACTACAATTGATCATTCATGAAATATTGGATGAAGGAATGAAACTATGTGAGTCGTTTCAGGTTGCCACAATCATTGAAAAGTTGCCTCTATCATGGAAGGACATCAGGAGCTATCTGCAACACAAAAAGAAACATATGAGTCTTGAAGACCTTGAGGTTCGATTGAGGATCGAAGAAGACAACATGAAGTCCGAGAAGGCCAGCTACAAGACTATGGAGTCTAAGGCCAACATCGTCAATGGTGGAAAGGGTATCAAAAAGAGAAAGAACAGTTGAGCTGATTCTTCCCAAGCTAACAAGAAGTTCAAGGGGAAGTTCTACAACTGTGGAAAAAGCGGTCATATGGCAAAGGACTGTAGCAACAAGAAGTCTCAGGACAAAGAAAGGAAAAAGAAAAATGAGGCTAATGTTACTGAAGATGAGCAACTAACTGATGAGATCTTAGATATGAACCTCTCAGCAGTTGTAACAGAAACCAACTTGGTTGGGAATCCGAGAGAATGATGGATAAACAGTGGGGCTACTCGTCATATATGTGCTGATAGCAAGATGTTTTCCTCACATCAGAAGGTTGATGGTGGCAATCATCTGACAATGGGAAATTCGTCTACCTCTAGAGTGGTTGGACAAGGCACAATGGTTCTGAAGATGACATCCAGAAATGAGCTTACATTGAAGAATTTTTTGCATGTTCCTGATATTCGGAAGAACTTGGTCTCAGGCTCTCTCCTTAATAATAATGGTTTTAAGCTTGTATTTATTTCTGACAAGTTTGTATTGACCAATAATGCTGTTTATGTAGGAAAATGATACCTCACTGAGGGCATTTTCAAGTTCAATGTAATGACTGTCAATCGACGCAGTGCTAATAATAAAGCTATAACTTCTGCTTATACTATTGAGTCACAAAATATATGGCATGAGAGGTTAGGACATGTTAATTATGATACAATGCGTAAATTAATTAACATGGACCTTATACCTAAATTTACAATTGATAACCAACATAAATGTGAGACATGTGTTGAAGCAAAAATGCATAGAGCATCATTTCATTCCATAGAACGAAGTTCTAAACACTTGAAACTTGTACACTCTGATGTGTGTGATATGAATATTGTGCAAACAAGAGGCGGTAAAAAGTACTTTGTCACTTTTATCGATGATAACACAAGATTTTGTTATGTGTATTTGCTGGGGAGCAAAGATGAAGCTATTGAGAGCTTTATACACTATAAGAACGAAGTTGAAAAATCAACTTTGCAAGAAAATCAAAAGAATCAGGAGTGATAGAGGTGGTGAATATGTGTCACCATTTGGTGAATATTGTTCCAATCATGAAATTATTCACGAAACTACTGCTCCTTATTCGCCTCAACAGAACAGGATTACTGAGCGCAAAAATCGAACGTTGAATGAAATGATGAACGTCATGTTGACAAGCTCTGGTTTACCCCAGAACTTGTGGGGGGAAGCCTTGATTTCCGCCAACTACATTCTGAACAAGCTACCTCACAAAAGATTGGACAAGACTGTTGAGACAGTTGTGGAACCCCTAGGGTCGGATCGGTGCCTCAGGCAACAGAAATGGGTCTAACCCATGTATATCAAGTATGAGTGTAATTTTAAATCATTTAATGAAATACTATATTCCATTACGAATGTATAGGAAAAAACCGAGATTGAATCAGATTCCGGAAACTCAAAAACGAGAGAAAACAAAATTGGTCGCGCGGGCAGCGCGCGCACTGTAGCGCGATAACATCAACCTCATTTGTTTTATTTTTATTTTATTTTTATTTTCATTTGAAAAATTCATTTCCTTCAGCTCACATTCCAGTAAGCTGAATGAATTAGGGGTCTTTGACCCTAATTCATTCCGGTCTTCCCTAAACACTTCAAAAACACCCAAAATTAATTTTTAATTTCAAAAACAACATTAACACATGTTATAGAATAAAAATCAAGTTTTTCAAAATATCAAATATTTTTACAAAAACATAAATTTATTCTAAATACATATTTGCGTAAATTTTGAATCCAATACACAAACCAATTTAGAATCCCAATAAGAAATGTCTCGTGAACAATTCTAGGTCACCCAAAGGTGGTCAAGTGATTCTAGAATGTCAGTAATAGCTCTAAGCTTTAATATAGAGTTCCAAACTCTTATTAATTGTTCCATGTCCAACATGAACATCTTTGACCTAATTACAAGCATGTTGTGTTTATACTTCTAAAGTATCCTAACACAATTGATTAGCCTTATTCAACATTAAGTTATGTGATCATGCATGTAATACAAAAATAAACATAGCTTAGGAGAAGATCAAACCTTACCTAGTAAGCTTGATGCAAGATCCAATCTACCTCTCTTTTGTTGAAATTGTTGGAGAACCTCCAAGGTGTGCAAGCTTGACTTCAAGATCCAATCTTGTTTCCAATGCTTCCAAGCTTCACTTCAAGATCCAATCTTGATTTCTCCTAGATGAAATGTTGTAGAGAACTCACAAGCTTCTCTAAACACTTCTCTAACTTAGGCTAATCTCTCAAGAATTTGCTTATGCTTGTATTTGTTTCTTGTAATTAAAACCTTCCTAAAGCTTGATATTTATAGCAAAACTTAGACAATTTTTAATTAATAAAAGTTGTAATCAACTTTTAAGTGGGCTTAATCTAATTTGTCTAAATATGTATAATTAGGTGTGACTAATCTCCATTGTCTCCCACTTAGATTTAATCCAATTAAATCAAGCCAATGATTATGAAATGGATTAGTTCAATGTTTAACACTTTGATTTAATCCAATTAAATCAAGCCAAAACCACCTATTATTACATACTTACAATTACCATAATATCCTCAAATGGTAGAGATAATTATGATTTTACAATTAAGCCCTTGTGTAATTATTGAATTAATCCAATTAATCCAGTTAGGTCAAAGTAAATAATCAATGTTATCCAATAACACTTGATTATCTTATTTGATAATTATAAAATTGAATATTATCTTTTATCAAAATTAATCGGCTACCCAAGTGCTCAACGAGTACACTTCATATTGGGACTCTCTAAGTTCAGATATGTTCGTCATATAAGCCTAACTAATATGTACGTAATTCGGCCACCTCCGAATTCGCGAAGAACACGAACGACCTTTCTGAACTATACAAGTCGAGGTCATCACATATGTTTAACAATCCCTCCGTTGTAGGCTATCCGAGTTGTGCTTAGGAAACATATAATATACCGTCAAGTTTCTGAGACGCACATCTCATGTCGACATGTCCACGATTCTTCATAACTGATGCGATCTATGTTGGACAATTATGACCCATAGCATCATTATTTGTACAGAACATGGTGTTGTTGTACAAATTAACTATGTGACAAAGGAAATTGCTCATTTATCATTTGTAATTAGATTAACGGGATATATAAATGATAAAAGTCCATATGATTAGTTCTGGATTGATAAGATATGAGACAGTATCAATCCATGAAGGTTTAATCATTAAAACATCCATAGTCGGAGTATTATCGAGATTTGACATCGATAATGCGGAATAGACTAGTATTGCACTTGTGCGTGTTATGGGAGCATAACGACATAGTTCTCATATATTTGGGTATTGAATACTCATGCAAGTGTAATAGGAGGTTGTGTTTACCGATGGTACGAAAACAGCTTCGCTCTGGATAGACCCCTCAGAATTCCATTGGTAGTATGACTATGTGTCTATGGAAGTCTGAATCAGGGTAGGTGTATTTGGTCTTAACCTGAGACTTGCACCGCTAATACTTGCGACAATCAATATACTTTGGTTTTGGTCGTCCAGGGCTTTAAACGGTTCTGTGTACCTCTCTTCTGGGTATATTGAGAATCGTAGTGTATTGGGTGTGATGTCAAGATGGAAGTATCACTCCAGTCATATGGAGATGATGTCCACGTAGGATACGGAACTGGTGCTCTTATAAGCTGCAACTATCGGGATAATATGACAAGGTCATAGTTATCCGATTATAGAGACTAGTTACCAGAGATCCGACATGAGCTTCGTACGGGGCAGACACAATTACAGCCCCAGGCCTAGCACGTGACATCCGATACTGGATCGTAATACGCAATACTGTGTATACTACGCCTGATATAGATTACATATTCCTTTAAGAATATTTCTGGAGAATTGGGTAGGCACGGTGCTTTGCTAGAAGCCAACCATGTCTTGTAAATCGGTAAAAACGTAGTACTAGGTACGTACGTGTTCGGATAGTCCGACGACCAGATTTACTGCCAACATATCCAGGGATCTCATGGGTCGCTTCCCGAAGATTCACCGATGACGTATGACTCGCACATTATTAATCTGAGATTAATTAATAGAGAGAGAAAATTAATCTAGGATTAATTACAGAGATATTTTATCTGGGATAAAATACTATTTCAAAGAGAGAGAACGATTAATTTGGAATTAATCGATAAAATAATATATTCGATATATTATACGAAATTAGATTTCGACGCGGAATTAAAATTGGATTTTAATTCGGGCAAACGAGTTAATTTAGAATTAATTCTTTAGCGACGTGAATAATAATTTTGCCAGGCATAATTATTTAATTAAATTTGATTTAATTACGTCGCAACGGAAAATTCATTAATTCGGAATTAGCGAACCCGAGCCCAGGAGTGTTTGCGGGCCCACTCGCATTTCGAATCAAGTGGGGCCCACAAGTCACATCAAGCGTCACATCATTAGTCACTTTGAGTGATGTGATGTAAATCATTCCCAATGATTAGGATGTCATCAACATATAGGACTAAAAATACGACCATGCTCCCACTGGCCTTCTGATACACACAGGATTCTTCCGAATTCTTGAGAAAACCAGACGATCTAATAATCTCGTCGAATCGAAGATTCCAACTTCGTGAAGCTTGTTTAAGTCCATAAATGGACTTCTTAAGCTTACATACCATGCTCGAGTTTTCGCTGGACGCAAAACCTTCCGGCTGTTCCATATAGATTTCTTCATCAAGAAATCCATTTAGAAAAGCCGTTTTGACATCCATTTGCCAAATCTCGTAGTCATGATACGCAGCTATAGAAAGCAAAATCCGAATAGACTTAAGCATTGCTACTGGTGAAAAAGTTTCATCGTAGTCGACGCCAGGTCGCTGCGTGTAACCTTTTGCCACCAGTCGGGCCTTGTAAGTTTCAACCTTACCGTCAGGCCCGCGCTTCCTCTTGTAAACCCATTTACAACCGATAGGAACAATTCCTTCGGGAAGCGGAACCAAGTCCCAAACTTGATTCTCATTCATTGAGTCTATCTCGGATTTCATGGCACTTTGCCATTTCACGGAGTCGATGTCCAACATCGATTCTCTATAGGTGAAAGGATCTGTCTCTTCAACTAAGAGAACATCCAGACTCTTTTCTTGTATCAAATACAAGCGTTCATGAGGTCTAGATACCCTTTCCGACCTACGGAGTGTGTGTGTTGAAGGTCCTTCATCTAATTGAACTTCAGGTTCCTCCGTTGGTTCGTTGTTTTCAGGTTGGACTTTATCAAGCTCAACCTGTCTATGATTACCACCTTCTGACAAAAATTCTACTTCTAGAAATTTTGCGAAGCGAGCTACGAACACATTTCGATGCTCAATATCATAGAATAGATATCCCCTCGTATTCGAAGGATGTCCAACAAACCTAAACTTTTTCCCTCGAGGCGAAAGCTTATCTTGCTGAGTCACCCTGACATAGGCAGGACAACCCCAAACCTTAATATAATTAAGATATGGTTTCCTACCGAACCATATCTGATACGGAGTCGTAGGAACAACTTTTGAAGGAATCTTATTCAAAAGATGTGCGGCTGTTAAGAGAGAGTAGCCCCATAAGTAATAGGGCAAATCTGTGAAACTCAACATTGATCGGACCATATCCAATAAAGTCCGATTTCTCCTCTCAGACACTCCATTGTGCTGTGGAGTACCTGGAGGAGTATATTGAGCGAGAATCCCATTCTCTTTCATATAATCCATGAACTCACCACTCATATATTCGCCGCCTCGATCAGATGGAAGGCATTTAATATATTTCCCAGTTTGTTTTTCTACTTCATTTCGGAACTCTTTGAACTTTTCAAAGGTTTCTGATTTATGTCGCATCAAATAGACATAACCGTACCGTGACAGATCATCGGTAAAAGGTAACGAAGTATGAATAACCACTGTGAGCAGTTTGACTTAGTGGACCACATACATCGGAATGTACGAGTTCCAGTAAGTTAGTGGCGCGGTGTCCAACACCAGAAAATGAGGCTTTGGTCATCTTACCCTGAATACAGGATTCACAAGTTGGATAAGATTCAATGGTAAGATCTGGTATCAAACCATTCCTAACCAATTGGGTAAGGCGTTTAACGTCAAAGTGACCAAAGCTCATATGCCAAAGTTCAGTATTATTAATTACAGGTAAACTACGTTTATTAACTCCAGTATTTAATATATCTTTTGAAGTTTGCAATGTATAATGACCATGCTGGTTTGGACAACAAAGAATCTGAATATTATTTCTATCATATAAATATAAAGAACTGTTCTTAATATTAACACAAAAGCCTTCTGTATCCAATACAAAAAGTGATATAATATTAGCTACACATCCAGGTACAAAATGTCATTCATTTAACAAAAGTGTCCCATTCGGCAATGAGAATGACAACGTCATGATACTACTCAACGTCTCCAAGACTAATGGTTCATTGAGAAACCATTGGAATCATATATTCCAGTATACGACATGTACCGGTCTCAACGGGTTTACTTTACTGACCAAGTAGTGTAAACCTTGACCAAGAACTGTCTGAGAATGACAACGTCATGATACTACTCAATGTCAGTTGCGACGCTTTTGCAACAGTACCATGACTAATCATTCTAAGGTCATTACATCTTTACCATATATAAAGATAGATTATATTATAGAAACTGCATATATTATTCATAATAATAATGTTTTACATAAGTATTCAAAAGAAATACAACCGGGAATTGGCACTCTGAGCACCAACCCCAACAGTTTTAAATATCCATCCGCATATCATTATTAATTTATTTACGCGCCTTATTATGTTTTTAGAATACATGTTTAAGGGTGTATGATGAGACCTAATCAAAGATAATTAATTGGTTGCCAATTACGCGAAAAAACCCTCAACACATATTAAGCGTTTTTCCTTCCATTGAATGATTCATTCTCAAGATCCAAGATTGGCACTGGTTTGTTGGCCAAAGTCAAGACCTTTGTCCATCGCGGATATGTTTGAATCATGAAGGCTTTGTTCCATATCGGTGTCTTGTCCAAGTTGTGATTTGTTGGCCAAAGTCAAGATCACTTCTTGTCCATCGACATCGATTACGAAGCTTTCCAAGGTCAATGGGTCCCGCTTAACTGGAATCATTAAGTTTGTTGTGCCAAAGCCAAGGCTTAGTTGATTCAGAGGAAAAAGGTTAGGAAAATATATTGGATATATTGGCATATATTAGATATATGTTTCGGATTTGGATGTCCACCTATTGGATCTAGGAATTGGATGAGATCCAATTGATCTTAGAGATCTACCAAGTTAAATATCATACAATTTGTTGGCCAAAGTCAAGGTTGTGTGTTATTTAACGGGATCCTAGCCCACTAGGAAACAAGGTTTCTCGAGTACTCAACAGAGGGTTAGAGGCTCACTGAAAAATAGTGGGAGACAAGTATTAAATTTGCAATTTCGTTAAGATATTTGTCAATACGCGCTCATTTCATTTTTCGTCAATAATAGTTAATCGTTGTTTTAATTAAACAGTTGGACTGTATTCAAACTATTTCAAATTATTGTTGATTATATAATTGGATTATAGTAATCAATATATTTGAATTTAACCAAACAAATTATAGTTGATTATATAGTTAGACTATAGTAATCATTATAATCAATAGTACCTAAAATTGTTGATTGGATAGTTGGACTATAGCAATCAAGATAACTGAAAGATTAGCGTTTAAAACATTAACCTGGGTAAAAATGTCTTTAAACGGCTTTAATTTTCATATTGGGAATAGAACCTCAGGATAGTCCTGGGAACTGAGAAGTTATTCTATTTGATAGAATTACATCTCGGGCCTAAGCCCGGAGTTGAGCAAATAGTAGAACATGATATTTGGAAGATTCATGTGATGACAACTTTAATGCTCAATACATTATGCATACCGCAATGACACTTTAATTCCGTCGTCAGAATTAAGGATTAGATCATTGTACCATGATGATGAAATTAAAGATCTTCATAGATCTATTCTTAAATCTTAGAAGTACAAATTGCAAAAGAAGCTCATTCGCTCGCGTATGTCAGAGGGTACATCTGTCAAGCACTAGGTGTCGCAGATGATTGCTGACATCGATCAACTATGTTAGCTGGGTATTACCTACGTGGCCGAGACTGACAAATATTTGATCTTATAGTCTCTACCCGAAAGCTGGGGCAGGTTCATTGTGAATCAAGAGTAAACTCTTGGAGAGTTGTGGCTATGCTCTAGGAGGCAAAGCCATAGCTTCTAAAAAGGGCAAAGGCAAAATCATCACATTCTTCTAGGAAGACAAAAGACATATCCCAAGATGTCTGCCTAAAATATGGCAAACGGGGTCACTGGAAGCGTGACTGCCGTATGGATAAGGCAGACATGAAGGAAGTGAAGGCGGGGCAAGGCTCCGGCTTCAAGTATGTTTGTCATAAACATGTTCACTATTAGTTTCAAAATTGGATTTTGATACTAGATGTGGTACATAAGATATGTACTGATGTGCAGAATCTGCTGATTAGCAGGATATTGACTTCAGTTGAGATTAATCTACGAGTCAGAAACGGGACAACAGTCGCTGTTTTAACCGTAGAAACCTAAGTTTAGGAACTACCCTTTGGGTGTGTACTTAAATTAGGAAACTGTTATAATGTACCTAGTTTGACTAGAAACATTATCTCTATATCAGGGTTTAATCCGTTGCGGATATACCTTTATATCCTAGAACACTAAAGTGTTTCATTTTATAAAGATGATATTGAGATAAGCACATTAGATGTGAATAACAGTATTTATATTTTGAAATATAAATAAATCTCAAACGTATAACATGACAAACAAATAGCTCAAACTGATTCAATCAGATGAGACTTATTTGTGGCATTGTTATTTGGGACACATTAAACAAGACTCGTATATCCACACTTTTGAAGAGTGGATACTAGGACGGATTTTATTTTATTCAAATGAAGTCTACGAATCTAGTTTATTAGACAAAGTGCCTAAAACACCTTTTACTTGGTAAAAGTATAAGTGCCATCGATCTATTAGCCCTCGTTCATAGTGACGTAAGTGGGCCCATATCTAGCTAGGCTAGAGGTGGATATGAATACTTCGAAACCTTTATGGATGTGGCATCGCGTTATGGTTATGTGTTTCTTTTGAAACACGAATCAGAAACTTTTGATGAATTCAAAGAGTTTCGACACAAAGTAGACAGATATATCGGCTAAAGTATAAAACCGTCACGGTTAGACCGTGGTGGAAAATACTTAAGCAATAAGTTTCTCGAATATTTGAAAGAGTATAGTATTCTTTCATAAAGGACTCCTCCCGGAACACCTCAATTGACAGTGTGTGCGAACTGATAAACCGAATTTTGTTGGACATGATAAGGTTAATCATGATTCGCTCTGAGCTACCATTTTCCTTCTAGAGATACGCATTAAACAGTGCAATACTTATTTTGAATAAGGTTCCATAAAAATATGTTTGACAGACTTCATATTAGATATGAACATGAAAGAAACCGGGTTTTCCCATTCCTGAAGATTTGGGAATGTTGGGCATATGTTTGGATGATACCAAACTAAAACCCAAATTGGATAATTGCCTAATTTGTAGGTTATCCTAGGGAAACCAAAGTATAGTACTTATACAACTCACAAGAGAACAATGTAATTATTGCTCGCCGTGCAGTTTTCCTAAGAGGAATACCTATATGCAGTGGTAAGTGGGAGGAAAGTAAAACTCGTTGAAAATTGACCGTATTCCAAAACCAACGACTAGGAATATTTACTTTAAGAATAGTTTACACTTAGTATCAAAACTATTCTAAGGTCGATGTCATTCTTAGCATATCTATACATCAATCTAATATGATAATGACAATACCATTAATAAGGTATGGAATGAAAAAAAAAGTAGTTATTTTATTAATAAAATATACAATTCGGATTGGCACTCCAAGCACCAACTCCATCAAAGACACCATATGAATTGTGGAAATGTCACGTACCTTCCTACAAATATCTAAAAGTGTGGGGGTGTCTTGCCAAGGTAATTGTTCCTAAACCTAAGAAGGTTAGAATAAGACCCAAAACTGTTGATTGTATATTCATTGGATATGCTCGCAACAGTAGTGCGTATCGATTCTTGGTACATAAGTCTGAGATTCCTGACATCAATCCGAATATGATAATTGAGTCAAAGAATGAGACATTTCCTTTTAATGAAAGACAAAGAACAGAGTCTCTCAAAAAAACTATTGATACTGTGAAAGACAATGATCAGGTTGACTAATAGTCATATCAATATGAAAATGTTAAGGCTAGACGTAGCAAAAGAGCTAGAACGTCTAAGTCATTTGGACCCGATTTGATGACATACTTGTTAGAAAATGAGCTTCAAAGCTATAAAGAAGCAATGTCTTTGTCGGAGGCACCTTTGTGGAAAGAGGCTATCAATAGTGAGATTGATTCCATCATATAAAACCATACGTGAGAGTTGGTTGATCTTCCTCCAGGTTGTAAGCCACTGGGCTACAAATGGATATTCAAACGGAAGATGAAATCAGATGGATAAATAGATAAGTACAAGACAAGACTTTTCATAAAAGGTTATAGACAAAAAGAAGGTCTTGATTACTTTGACACCTATTCACCAGTGACTCGTATCACATCAATAAGAATGCTCATAGCCATAACAACTATATTTGGTCTTGAAATGCATCAAATTGATGTAAAGACGACATTCTTAAATGGTGAACTAGATGAAGAAATTTACATGGAACAACCAGAAGGTTTCAATGTTTCTGGACAAGAACAGAAGGTGTGGAAACTTGTAAAATCAATGAGATGTTGTCAAGTGAATTCAAAATCAATGAGTGTGATAAATGTGTATACACCAAATCAACTCAAAAAGGATATGTCATTGTGTGCCTCTACGTATACGATATGCTGATAATTGGTAGTAATCATGAGATGACTCAGTCTACCAAGAAAGTGTTGACCAACAAATTTGATATGAAAGATTTATGAGTAGCTTATGTGATCTTAGAAATTAAGATTTATAGAACATCAGAAGAATATATATTATCTCAGACTCACTATGTTGAGAAGATACTTGAGAAATATAATAAATGAGATCTAAATGTGGCTAGAACTCCTATAGACCTAACTCTTCATTTATCAAAGAATATTGGCTCAAGCGTATCGCAACTAGAGTATTCGACAATCATCAGAAGTCTGATGTATCTCACAAATTACACACGACCTGATATCGCTCAAGCTGTGAATATGCTTAGTAGATATACGAGCAATCCAGGACATAACCACTGGAAAGCCATAGTAAGAGTTTTGAGGTATCTGAGAGAGACTTCAAAATATGGTATGCATTATACGAGATATCATGTTGTTCTAGAGGGATACAACGATGCTAACTGGATATCTGATACAGTTGATTCTAAATCTACAAGTGGATTTGTTTCCACACTTGGTGGTGAAGTCGTGGCATGGAGATCATTGAGGCAAGAGATCATTGAGGCAAACATATATTGCCTGGTCTATTATGGAATCAGATTTCATAGCATTAGACAAAACAACGGAAGAAGCAGAATGACTTCGAAATTTCCTGGAGGATATTCCAAATTGGCTCGAACCAGTGCCATTGATAAGTATACATTGTGATAGTCAATCGACTATTGGGAGAGCCCAAAATACAATGTATAATTGTAAGTCTCGACACATACGTCGCAGACATAGTACCATACGACAACTGCTCTTAAGTGGCATAATATCGATCGATTATGTGAAATCAAAGGAAAACCTAGCGGATCCACTTACTAAAGGTTTACCTAGAGAGCAAGTTGAGAAGTCATTGGGGGGAATGAGATTGAAGCCTATAAATTAAGAATTGTCACTGTGGAAACCCAACCTAGCTGACTGGAGATCCCACGATCTACGTTCAAAAGGGACAACTGAAACTTTGTGCAATTCAAAACAAGCACTTTAGAGTTTAATACTCTTTCTCATTCCGATAATGACGCATAGTGCTGTATGTCAAGGCTATGATAAGCTAAAGTTTTTAATGATCACTATATTAGGAGAAGAGTCCTAGTAGAGGTAAAGGCAGATTACCTATTTATAGTATATCACCTATTTCAAGTAAGAAGTGAGGCCGCTTCCATGGGATTTTTCAGGCTGAATTCCCTAAAGGATTTGATGAATCCAAGACCAATGTTCATGGCCGAATTGAACACAACCTTAGAACGGGAAATGGTCGAAGTAAAACTGTGTGTTGGCAATTGTCTTGGTTTACACCAACAGCAGAACAGTTCAAGACTATGAGTCACTGGTTTGCCAAGTAAATCCGATTGTCATTCACTAGGAAAAGTTCAAGGCGAAAGCTACCCATTTCGATGCAGCTTTAGTTCACGAAACTCTTTCAAGTGTCTGCATGAATATTTAGAGAATTGTGGGGGATTATAGTAAATTCTCTAAATATATATATATATATATATATATATAATATATATATATATATATATATATATATATATATATATATATATATGGATGCAATGAGGGTCATGTCCCTTGAGTAGTGGCCTCTGGGAAATGCACTAACATGTATGGACATGTGATTACGCCCAAAAATAACTTGCGGTTATCGCAATATAGCTGGGGTGTCGATTCCTCGGAGAGACGGTTACATGAACTAATTTACTCAAACAAAAACGTTAACGGTAACTAAAATAAAGAAAACGAATAAATTGATAATTAAAGTAAAGATAAATAAAATAATGAAAAGATATTAAAAGATAATGACAGAGAAAAGCAGCAAAGCGTCGGGAATCCCTCTTGCATCAAACTCCTATATTCAGTTATTAATTCATATTACTACTCAGTTGAGGGTTTCACATCCCAAACCAACAACCGGAAGATATTCAATTCTACACATATTCAAATTCTAAGGTAATTAATGATTATTTTCTCTATGTTAACAGCACACAAAAGTCATCGTTACGAGTTATCTAACGTCGACAATATACCCTCAGGCAATACTGCAGCAGAAGACCAACACATAAAACGACTTTTACCAATCACAATTAAATTCGCAAACCACACATAGAAGAAGCATGACTAGATCTATATGGGATTTGACAAAACATAATTTCTGGATTAATAAATCGAAGGATGATAAAAAATAATAAACATCAATTTTATTAAACGATAAAAATGTACTCGTAGGAATCAAAAACACAAATAATAAAAATCCAATACAAGAGTTCATCCCTAACTTTGCCTAGGGGATTAGTTCATCATAAAAGAAATAAAAATAACCCGGGATTGGAGAGAATTATTATTCTGAATCATCACGGCTCCGCGTCCCGGCTTTTGCGCTCTGGTTTCTTCTCTGAACTTCTCGGCTACGGCTTCCTGCTTGCGTCTGCTTCTGAATATTTTTGCTGTTAATGCGCAGCCCCCCGTTCAGTTATTGGTCTCTCTCTCCACGCCCAGCAGCCTCTCTCGGCTGATCTCCTACGCTCAGCAGCTCCCTGCGTTTTTTGATTTGTTTTTGCGCAGCAGCCTAAGCTGCTTCACGCCGTCCTCCCTTCAATTCTCGCAGCTTCTGTTCTTTAAATAACCATACAGTTATGAAACCCTATTGACTGCTTTGGGCCCACGTCAATTTCCAATTGCAATTCAAAGTTTTAGTCAATATTGGTGGCTGAAACAATCTTTCTTTCCCCAGCTTTCTTCCAAATCCTATTCAATGATATTTTCCTTCTTTTTTCTTTTTTTAATCAAAGATTTGGAACAACAATTGGGCCCACGTGCCTTTCTTCTTTGTATTTCTTCAAATACTTTCTCTTTTTGCTTTATTTCCAATTCCTAAAACATTAGGGAGAAAAATTACTAAATTAACATAAATAATAAACATTTTCTAAATTAATAAAATAATAAAAATCCTATAATAAAATATAAAATATATTACTAAATACTTAACAATAAACCCGAATAAGTGATGTTTCAAAGTATATTTTCATGCACTTATCACAACCCCCAACCAGCTTATTGCTAGTCCCTAGCAATTCAAGCGCAAAATAAAATGAAAATTAAATAAATAAACTATCTAAGCCACTTTCGTAGGGATCACGATTGCATTTAGCGTATGCAACAAGCCTTTAAACCCCTAGGTGTCCCTAGTGGACGAGTTATAGTCTCGTGAGGGCTTACAGCGACGACACCCACAAACGTCATTCAAAACACACAATCATGCAAAAATAAAAATTAAATAGTCCCAATAGTTTCACATAATTTTTGTCCTCAGAGAATGCATAGTAATGAAACCATAGAACCTTCAAAGTACTCAATGCAACTCAAATCTAAGTCTTTGAATAAATCATCTAAGCTAGACTCAAAGTGTGTGTGCTGAGGTTCGTTCACAGCTTTATTCCTAGGTAAGCCAACTCAATGATTTCGTTTAAAAATCGGGATCGATGGGTCAAACCAACCTAGATATCTCAATTAAGTTCTGTAATTGCTTTCATGTGCTCAATATGGTATGATTTCTCTTTTTTTCTTTCTTGTCTCTTTTTGCTTTTCTTTTGAATTTTTCTTTTCTTTCTCATTTGCCATTTTTTTCAACACACCTACCCTTTAAGGTAGCATTTCTCCTCATGGTGGTCCTAATACTCGCCCATGGGTAGCTTCACGCTTATCGGTTATAGGTGGTTTATTTTCTTTCTTCAGAGACTTTTCTTTTTATTTTCAATCATACCATACGTCATAACACAAGCAAATCAGGATAGACATCTAAGCAAACGGTCATTCATCGACATGCAATTTCTTCAACTAGTCATCTTGCCAACTACTTAAGTTTTCACTGCTAAAAACCTTTAATTAAGTGCTTACGAGTCTAACATAGATAAACTACTCAAATTATCAGATAAAAGTACATTAAAGGACTTATTGTTTCTAAGATTTCACCCTAAAACAAACAATATCATCATAGGAACTATGTTTAACTATCAAGGACTAAAAACAAACAAACACAATTTTTTTTCAATTTTTTTTTTGTTTTTTTAATAAATATTAAATAAATGTATTTAAGACAGGTTTTCATGCGCATGCATACACCCCCACACTTAAAACTTGCATTGTCCTCAATGTAAGATAAATATAAAGAAAATGATTAAGGAACAACACTACCAGGCGCGGAGTTGATCAGGTTCCTGCTGGCGAGACTTTAGTTGTGTGGCTGTGTAGGTTGTGCTAACTCCTGCATAAACACTCATGCAAACAAAAAATAAACATGCAGTTAGCACACAATAATATAAAACTAAAGTAAATAAAATAAATAAAATAAATATGCAGATGCAAGGGTTGCCTCCCCGCTAGCGCTAAGTTTAACGTCTTCAGCCAGACGCAACCACTCAAGTTGTCATGGTGGTTTCCATCTAGCGTACTGATGAAGGCATGAGAGAGAATGCTTGTCTAGCTGTGGCAGTTTATCCATGATCCTCCTTGGTCTGGAGATTGTTGAAATCTTGGACTGCTCATAAGGAAATTTCGCTCAATCTCCTTTTTAATCTCACAGGTATCATCTTTAATTGAGCATTAACTCTCATTTTCCTTCTTTTTCGGTTCTTTGGGACCAGTTTCAGTTCAGGGGATTTGATTCAGGTTGTAGAGAGGTTGTTCCTGGTAGGACTGTTTCTAGCATGTATGAGTAATGACACTCTTCATCACCCTGTGGTTGTTTCTCGACATGAAAACTGTTAAGTTCTTGAGGAAGGGTACCCTAACTAGGAAATTTGGCACTTGTTCTACCTGAGATGTGTTAGCACTATTATCCTTAGGGTTACCTATAGTGTTGGAAGTATTCTGCATCCCTACCTCTTCTCCACTCCTAGTGATTATGACATTAACACCTCTTATACTGGATACCTCATGATCAGCCTGCCATGTGTTGCCCTTGTGGATTAGGTTGAGTCTGGGATGAGAATTTTTCTTGTTCTTGTACACTCAGGACATTAGTCAATTTAAGGATTTGACTCTTAATTTCCTTTGGTCTTCAGCTACTTGAGATATCAACGACTCAATCCTTTGATTGGTTTTACTTTGGGCTCTACAAATGCATGCCAGGTATCCTCTAAAGAATTTTAGGAATAATAGGTGTGTATACTGTAAGGTACTGTAACTCCTAGGTTGTGGTGTCTGGTAGGCTGATAAGACTCATGCCTCCAACTAACATTGGGATGGTTCTGCCAACTAGGATTATAGGTATCTAAATATGGGGTATAAGACTTCTCGTACATCCCTAAGTTTGACATTGTTCCTCATATGGTCCTCTATCTCATCATACACAGGGCACTCTTGGGATTCTAGCTGGGCTACTGAATGCATTGTCTTGCTGTCTTTGGCTATTAAGGCTCCTATCTGTCTAGTTAACAGCTCAACTTGTGTCTTAAGGCTATCATCTTCCCTAAAGTGTTGTAGGCTTCTGCTAGAGAAGTGTGTGTCCTATCAGTGTTATCTACAGCATTAGGTCCACTCCAAGTATGTGATTTCTTAGCTAGGTCATCTAAATACTCGAATGCCTCATCAGGGTCCTTTCGAATGAACTTACCATTGCACATCGTCTCAATGAATTGGCGTTCCCTAGGGGTTAGTCCATCATAAAAGTAACTTACTAAACGCCAACTCTCATATCCATGGTGAGGACAACTAGCTAACAACTCCTTATACCGCTCCCACGTTTGATAAAGGGTTTCACTGTCTCTCTGGGAGAAGGTGGAGATTTTTCTTTTCAGGGCATTTGTCTTATGGTGTGGGAAGTATTTGTCGAAAAATGCCTGGGTCATCTCGCCCCACGATCCTATTGACCTAGGTCTCAAAGAATACAACCAGTTCTTAGCTCTATCCTTAAGGGCAAAGGGAAAGAACTTAAGTCTAATTGTGTCGGTGGTCCAAACGGTCATGGAAGGTTGCTACTACCTCTTCAAACTCCCTAATGTGCACGTAAGGATTCTCGCTCTCTAAACCATGAAAAGTTGGAAGATATTGTATCATTCCAGGCCTAAAGTCTATGTGTGGTGCATTAGGAGGAAACATGATGCATGAAGGTGTAGCTGTGCGAGTTGGGTGGAGGTACTCTTCAAGAGTCCTCCTAGGTGGTCTCTCGTATTCACTCATGTTATGTGCGCTAGACGTGGATGGTGTAGAAAAAGGATTTTCAAATATATTCTCAGAATCTGAGCTTTCCTCTTCAGCCCTAACAAATCTACCAAATATATCCCTACGTCTAGACATGCAATTGAAGCTCAAATAATACGAGAAATAAAATAACTAAATTAAATACTAAAATAAAATACTAGAAAAAATAAAAAGAACTAACTAAGAATAAAAAAAAAACTAAATACTAAAAGAAAATAAATAAGCGAATAATAAATGAATAAAAAAATAAAATACTACTAATAATAAAAAAATTGAACGAAGTTACCGCTTCGTTATTGACTAAGCAAACCTGGTCCTTTTGCTTGTAAACCGTCTCCCCGGCAACGGCGCCAAATTTTGATTACGCCCAAAAATGACTTGCGGTTATCGCAGTATAGCTGGGGTGTCGATTCCTCAGAGAGATGGTTACATGAACTAATTTACTCAAAAAAAACAAAAACGTTAACGGTATAAAATAAAGAAAACGAATAAATTGATAATTAAAGTAAAGATAAATAAAATAATGAAAAGATATTAAAAGATAATGGCAGAGAAAAGCAGCAAAGCGTCGGGAATCCCTCTTGCATCAAACTCCTATATTCAGTTATTAATTCCTATTACTACTCAGTTGAGGGTTTCACATCCCAAACCAACAACCGGAAGATATTCAATTCTACACACATATTCAAATTCTAAGGTAATTAATGATTATTTTCTCTATGTTAACAGCACACAAAAGTCATCGTTACGAGTTATCTAACGTCGACAATATACCCTCAGGCAATACTGCAGCAGAAGACCAACACATAAAACGACTTTTACCAGTCACAATTAAATTCGCAAACCACACATAGAAGAAGCATGACTGGATCTATATGGGATTTGACAAAACATAATTTCTGGATTAATAAATCGAAGGATGATAAAAAATAATAACATCAATTTTATTAAACGATAAAAAGGTACTCGTAGGAATCAAAAACACAATAATAAAAATCCAATACAAGAGTTCATCCCTAACTTTGCCTAGGGGATTAGTTCATCATAAAAGAAATAAAAAAATAACCCGGATTGGAGAGAATTATTATTCTGAATCATCACGGCTCCGCGTCCCGGCTTTTGCGCTCTGGTTTCTTCTCTGAACTTCTCGGCTACGGCTTCCTGCTTGCGTCTGCTTCTGAATATTTTTGCTGTTAATGCGCAGCCCCCCGTTCAGTTATTGGTCTCTCTCTCCACGCCCAGCAGCCTCTCTCGGCTGATCTCCTACGCTCAGCAGCTCCCTGCGTTTTTTGATTTGTTTTTGCGCAGCAGCCTAAGCTGCTTCACGCCGTCCTCCCTTCAATTCTCGCAGCTTCTGTTCTTTAAATAACCATACAGTTATGAAACCCTATTGACTGCTTTGGGCCCACGTCAATTTCCAATTGCAATTCAAAGTTTTAGTCAATATTGGTGGCTGAAACAATCTTTCTTTCCCCAGCTTTCTTCCAAATCCTATTCAATGATATTTTCCTTCTTTTTCTTTTTTTTAATCAAAGATTTGGAACAACAATTGGGCCCACGTGCCTTTCTTCTTTGTATTTCTTCAAATTACTTTCTCTTTTTGCTTTATTTCCATTCCTAAAACATTAGGGAGAAAAATTACTAAATTAACATAAATAATAAACATTTTCTAAATTAATAAAATAATAAAAATCCTATAATAAAATATAAAATATATTACTAAATACTTAACAATAAACCCGAATAAGTGATGTTTCAAAGTATATTTTCATGCACTTATCAACATGTCATCTAGAATTGGAAGAACACGTCTTTAGGCTCCAAAAGGTTTAAGGAAGGGGTATAACTAGGGATGGTAAAATCCGGATCCGGAACTGGTTCCGGATCCGGAAGCATTTTCGTAGTGTAGGACACAGAAATTGGCGACGCATGCTGTTCCGGGCTCGCGGCCCGGTTGGGATACGGAGTAGCCCGCGGGGGACTAAATCGAAGAATAATGGAGTCTCCACCCGGTGTGAACCGAGACAAAGATTTAAGGCCGCACTCACCCCTCGCAAGGGAAGACCTCAAACCGTTGGGTTCAGAATGGTCCCTTACTTATGCCACTTGTAATGAAAATGATTTGTGCAATAATTTAACCAAGCCTAAGCAACATTTATTTCCAAGGATAATTTACTCCTAAGTTTGCATGCATAAGTACAAGGCTCATATCTAAGTTTCCATATAACCTATGTCTGAATTTTGCATACAACCTATTTGCATATAATCTATGTCCCTATTTGCATATAATCTATGTCCGAATTTGCTTGCATAAAGATAAATTGAAATACGGCAAGCATACAACTTCATGAACATGTTGAATGGATGAATGCGGAAGCATAAGTAGATAACTACCGTGTAAACGTGCATCATGGAAACGAACATGTGATCTTGTGAACACAATAAATGACTAACTGCGAGAACATGAACAATCAAAAAGGTAAATGACAAAATGAGTAACCATGCATGCGATGTGATGGAAGAGGGCATGTTTACCGTGGGCGTTCGTAACCGCGTTCGAACAGTAAACAGAAGATTCGTGTTCGAGTAGCATTCGTAAACGTGTTCGAACGAACTGAGACAGAAAATATGCGTTCGTGCGGCGTTCTGAAACGCATTCGAACGGGGTTACATCAGTGACCTCCAAAATGCAGTAAACAACATGACACATACGTGAACGGATGAATAGATGACACCTAATAAATAATAACGGGCTAAAAGGCGCGGCAAAGCATCGTGGTAAAAGATTTTAACCCCTCGACATGAAGGACCTTTAAACCAACTTACTAAGCCCATGCGCTAATAACATAACACATATAAAAAATAAAGACAACAATATCGGACTTTGTATACCCGATTGAACACATCTTACATTCAACCGAATATACGTCATCCGGCGCGGCAAATCATCGTGGTAAAGGATTTTAACCCCTCGAAATGGAGGACCTTTAATTCAACTTACTAAGCCCATGCGCTTTATCTCATCATTACACAAACAAATAACATGCATAAATTAAATAGCGGATAGTAAATGAATCAAGATAACATAAAACAAAAAATGTGCCGTTTACTCAAGTGGTACGTGGAGTTGTATCCCAAGTACAGACAGCACTACCGTCCATTCGGATTCGGCTACGAAATTTACGTCTGGGTTTCCATCCTATATACCACAAGAGACGACACATTTTCCATTCATTCAAAGCCACAACATGCATCCTCAAACGACTCTCATACGAAATAAATAGCTAAAATAATTAAAAGATGAATAAAAATAAATACGAAAAGTGCCCTCAGGTCTAACCTTTTGTGTCGACTCTCGGACGTGCGTTACACGGTGGTCGGAAGGGCTAAAACTCAGCAACTTTTCTGGTTCACTGGTCCACATTTTTCCTCACTGTTTTGCTGCTCAAGCTATTGTTTTCACTCCGTTTTGCTGTTGTTTTACTTTTGTTTTTTTAGTCACTGTTTTTATGTATCAGATGCTATTTTTGCGGTTTTTTAAAGGGGTTAGGGGCTGCTGTTTTGGGGTTTCTTTTAGGTGTTTTAGAGTGCAATTCTTGTTACTGTTTTGGGGTGTTTTCTGGGCTGTTTTAAGGGTTAAATTTGCGATAATCACTGGCAGTGGATGGGGGCTATTCTCGGTAGTGAAGAAGGGCAGTGCAGTGGGCTGTTTGGGCGTGCAGTGGAGGGCAGTGCAAGGTCTGTTTTGGTGTGACTTTGAGGGGGATTTTGTGGCTGTTTGTGAGGCAGTTCAGGGTCTGTTTTGGCGTGCAGTGGGGACTAGTGAATGAAGGCTTATGCGCTGATGATGGACTAGATGTTTGGTGCGTGAATGAGGTAGTGTATGTGGAGATGGCTCACGGCAATTGAGGGGTTCTTTTGCTTCTTGTTGGGCGGCAATGCAATGGTATTTCTTGTGTGAATTATGTGTGAATGAGCTCGGAGCGGGAAATGTCTTGGTTTTGGGTCTCTTTTATAGACAAATGGGATGGGTGAATCCTTGCTTGACAAGGAAGAGATTTGTGCATTAAAGGATGATATGATTTAGTGTTATGTAAGGAAAACACAAGATTGATTGGAGACAAAATTTGGTTTGTTTAGGAAGGTTGTATATTTACTTTGTTTTGTTTAGGCATGAAATTTGTTTAGTTAGGAATATAATATACTTGATTGATTTTAATTATGCATGATTTTATTTTAAATTGGTATATGATTTTTAGATTTTATTTAATTTTGGTATATGATTTTTAGATTTTATTTAATTTTGGTATATGATTTTTAGATTTTATTTAATTTTTTCATGTGTTAAATATGTATTGAGAATTCGGGGTTATCCTAAGTTCTGACCCTATGCAGAATTACAGACAATAAGCAGGACAAGTCCTGTTACTGCTACTATGGAATTGCAACAGGCAATTTAACAGGCAACCACAATAACAAATAAATAATTATGCTGCAAGAAAAAAACAATAACAATAATTAAAGCAGCAAATATAATCAAACCACACAAAATCAACACAAGTAATTTTGGTGACGAAGTGGAAAACTCTTCCGAGTAAAAAACCACTCCGGGTATAGGCTACCACCCGAATCCACTATATCGAGAAAAACTTACAGCGATGGTCAAGACCTATGGTGGCAACTCCACCGACTCAAGTACCTCTATACTGCAAGAACTCAAGGCAACTCCTCAAGCCCGCGACCCACAGTTTTCTTCAGAACCTCTGAAGTCTCTGAGTGGATTATTTCACCAATTGACGCCGGAACTCCGACTACCAAACTTCTGCCTAAAGAACTCTAAAGGATTAGGGAATTTGGGTTAAGTTGTGTTGAAGGTTTAACAAAGATGGAATCACACCATTAATGAAAAGACAAGAAGATGAAGAAGTCTCTTCTGGTGGATTCAAATAAGGTTGAAAGCTTTGAGAGATTTAGGCTCAATAAATAATTGCTTCAACTTCTGAGAATGGCGGCTAAGGGTTATATTTATAGGTAGGGTGAAAACCTAGGGTTTTGCAGGCCAAAAACGCGATCAGATCGCAGTCGCGTTCGAACGCTTACTAGAACGCTACACGAACGCGCCCTTTCTGTGAAGACTCGTTCGAACGTCAATCGAACGCACAACGAACGTGAGCTCTCTGGAATGCTCCCGTTCGAACCCCACAAGAACGTGCCTCGAACGTTTGCTCTCTGGAATGCTCCCGTTCGAACCCAATAAAGAACGTGACACTAACGCCACACGTTCGAACCCACAAACGAACGCAGCACTAACGCCAATCGTTCGAACACTGCAACGAACGCACCACGAACGCATGTCTGATGCACAGCAGCCAGAAACCAGTCTAATTGCACAAAGATCTTCATGAAAGATTACAACTCAATTGAACTTGTTTTGTCACGGACACATGCCAATAAAAATGGAACTCACATCTCCCCCTTTGGCATTCCGTGACAAAATACTACCTAATACAAAGACTACGGTAATAGACCCAAAAAGCAAATAGTCAACTGTCAACCATCAAAACAGTGACTTATTACAAATGGACTCGATCTAACACCTAACAAAGTAGTCTTGAAATTAATGCCACCGCAGCAACATACCTGCTACCTGAAACATCCACAAACAACAATATACCGTAAAAAGCATTGGGATGATCAAATAGAACATAAAGCAGGTAAAAATCTCATACATGTACAAGTAGAAATCCTTCTCCCCCTTAATCTTAACTCCCCTTAAAACGGAGATTTCTAAAGGATATTCTACGACTCTCTCCTATATATTAAGGCGGCTCTCCCCCTTAATATATTACTCTCCCCCTTTTTGTCACGAAATGACAAAGGGTAAAAGAAACAGGAAAAATAACAGGAGAACAGGAGAAAACACATGCAAGAGCATAAACAGACAGGAATTACTCCCCCTCACTAACAGACACATAAATTAGCAAAATAAGACACGGGAAGCAAACCAAACTCAGAAAAATGCACAGGAAAGAAAAAAATAGGTATGCAATAACATGAAGCACACACAGGCACATACTGAGATAAATAAAAATCCTGTCAAAAACTGACTGAAACAGCATTTCAAGCTGATACAATGATACCCAGTCAGTATTCAGCTGTTTATGACATGAAACAATATGCATCATTTTAAAAGTGGCTAAATACAACACTTATGCATATGACATAAACACCAAAACATATAAAGCACTTGCGTGAAAAATAAAGTGCATAACGAATCAAGGCTTAAGACCTTATTTTATGAGCTGGACACAGCCAAAGAAATCCATCTCTAAACAAACAAAGTCCACAATATGTGTTCAAACCCGCACCACTAGGACCTGAAAATAAGCAACATTGGTTGCATGCTATAATATTTACCCCAGAAATATCATGAGCTCATATTTAACACTCTTTCGAGTGAAGGTTTTTGCCCTTATCTTTTGAATTTGGCAATTTTGGCTCTTTTGCACTTGAGTCTCATTTTTCTTTTAAATATATTTCTTTTTACTTTTGCAAAAGGGAATAGCAAGGTCATCTAGTCAAAGGTCACACTATTTAAATGAACAAAGTATGATAGAAATTAGATTGCCAGTCCAAAAACTCATACATGCGACCAAGCCTTGATAAAATAAAAACGTGTATGTGAAGGTGCAAGCACATGATATACCAAAGGTTTTTATCACACACACTCATGTATATAGAGCATCAAGAAAAATAACAGCATATCATACATGTATAATCATATATCCTACATACCAGGATCACATGCACAAGCTATTCATGCTCTAACAAGCCATAAAAATATTTTTGGTCTTTTTCAAAATATATAATTTTTTTTTTGATTTTTCAGTTTTAAGGCACAATCAAAATAAAGACACAAAAAGGCTTGTAAAATATCCAATGATACGTGGAGTTGTATCCCGAGTGCAGATCATACTACCGTCCATTCGGAATCGGCTATGAAATTTATGTCCGGGTTTCCATCCTATATACCAAGGGATATAAAACAAAAACAAGACACACACACACCCATATGCTGTGAAAACAAAATAAACGTGCAAAAACATAAAACACACGCACACACACATGCAATGGGAAAATAAAAATGCATCTTTCAAGCAGAGTTACACCGAAGTGTACTCTCAAAATGTCCATCAGGACACGCAGAAGAAGATGGAAATTCATCTTGCTTCCTCACCCAAACCTTTCTAGGAGCCTCTTCCACATGAGAGTTCCCAGACAACAAAGCAAGTTTCTCACTCAAGAATTGAGCTTGTTTGGTTAGTGCAGAAACTTGAGACATTAGATTTGATGAATCAAATCTAGGAGACACACTCTTAGGCCTTCTCTTTTGCTTGTGCAATATGAAACACTTAGGCCTAATATGTCCAGCCTTGCCACAGTGGTGGCACACAGGCACAAACCTCGGATGAGAGCGAGGTTTACCCACAACACCTCTAGATCGAGGTTGGGTCACAGGACGAGGAATAAGGGAGGAATAACATGACTACACTCAACAGGTTTCATACCAGAGTCACGTTTAGCTGCAACAGGCACAGCTTTGGAAGAAGAAGCCTTATTGAAGTTAGGCTCAGAATATACCTAACATACGGTCCACCTTTTTATTTCCACTAGAAAATGCGGACAATTGGGTTCTAGCATTTTCAAGTTCGGTCTCTAATATTTGGACTCTTTTAACTAGGCTTTTGTTCATCTCCTCTAGATCATCAACCATCAAAAGGCTTTGCTCAAATTTAGCTTGAGCTTCATTCTTTTCTAGCTCAACAGTTTTCAGCCTTTGACTGACATCTATATTAGTCTTCTTAATAGCTAAACTCTCATTAAACAGTTCAACATAAGCTACTTGAAGACTTTCCTCATCTACAGACTCATCAAGAGAGACTTCAGAATCAGCATCATTACAACAATCTCTCTCTCATCAATCACACTAGCAGTAAAAGCAATATGATTGCCTTTAGGAGAATCATCACCTTCAGAATCACTAAGGGATGCTGCCATGGCTTTCTTGCCTTTAGCCCTAAGGTATGTGGGACACTCAGATCTAACGTGCCCATATCCTTCACATTCATAGCACTGGGCACCACGGGATCTACTATCCCTATCCTCTCTAGACTCACTCCTGCTGCTATGCCTAATCTCTCTAGGCTCATCCTCCCTATCCCTATTACTGCTATGGCCACTCTTCTTAAGTTTAAGAAATTTCTTAAACTTCTTTGCAAACAAGGCCAAATCACGATCCGTAAAGGTATCATCCTCACTAGATGGATCATGAACAACTTCCTTTGCTACCTTCATCGCTATAGTTTTGGGCTTTTGATACCCAGGAGATTTCTTCTCATAAACTTGCAGTTTTCCTACGAGTTCTTCTAAATCAAGCTTATCGAGGTCATTGCTTTCCTCGATGGCGGTAATCTTGGGTAGGAATTTATCAGGAGGGATCTTAGGATTTTTCTAACTATCCTATTTGTAGGTATAGTCTCACCTAGGTTAAAACTAGAGTTAACAATATCGTTAATCTCAGCATAAAACTCATCAAAGTCTCATCTTCTTTCATTCTGGCGACCTCAAACCTAGTAGCTAAATCCTGGAGTCTATTATTTTTAACAGACAATGTGCCTTCATGCACAGTCTGCAGGATGTCCCAAGCATCTTTGGCTATCTCACACATTGAGATTCTCCTAAACTCAGCAGAACAGACAGCACCATGTATGGCATTAACAGCCTTGCTGTTCCTATTGCTAGCATCAAATTCATCCTTGGTCCAGGTCAATTTATCTTTAGGGGAAGATACCCCATCAACAACAACAACGGGAGGTTTCCACCCGTATTCAACAGTCATCCAGACCCTCTCATCTAAGGACTTAAGGAACGCTCTCATGCGAACTTTCCAATGCAAATATTCTGTGCCATCAAAGAATGGCGGACAATTTAAGGGTTGACTACGCTCCATAGCTAATGGGTCAAGGATCGAGTTCAGGCTCTGATACCAATTGAGAATTCGGGGTTATCCTAAGTTCTGACCCTATGCGGAATTACAGACAATAAGCAGGACAAGTCCTGTTACTGCTACTATGGAATTGCAACAGGCAATTTAACAGGCAACCACAATAACAAATAAATAATTATGCTGCAAGAAAAAAACAATAACAATAATTAAAGCAGCAATATAATCAAACCACACAAAATCAACACAGTAATTTTGGTGACGAAGTGGAAAACTCTTCCGAGTAAAAAACCACTCCGGGTATAGGCTACCACCCGAATCCACTATATCGAGAAAAACTTACAGCGATGGTCAAGACCTATGGTGGCAACTCCACCGACTCAAGTACCTCTATACTGCAAGAACTCAAGGCAACTCCTCAAGCCCGCGACCCACAGTTTTCTTCAGAACCTCTGAAGTCTCTGAGTGGATTATTTCACCAATTGACGCCGGAACTCCGACTACCAAACTTCTGCCTAAAGAACTCTAAAGGATTATGGAATTTGGGTTAAGTTGTGTTGAAGGTTTAACAAAGATGGAATCACACCATTAATGAAGAAGACAAGAAGATGAAGAAGTCTTCAATGGTGGATTCAAATAAGGTTGAAAGCTTTGAGAGATTTAGGCTCAATAAATAATTGCTTCAACTTCTGAGAATGGCGGCTAAGGGTTATATTTATAGGTAGGGTGAAAACCTAGGGTTTTGCAGGCCAAAAACGCGTTCAGATCGCAGTCGCGTTCGAACGCTTACTAGAACGCTACACGAACGCGCCCTTTCTGTGAAGACTCGTTCGAACGTCAATCGAACGCACAACGAACGTGAGCTCTCTGGAATGCTCCCGTTCGAACCCCACAAGAACGTGCCTCGAACGTTTGCTCTCTGGAATGCTCCCGTTCGAACCCAATAAAGAACGTGACACTAACGCCACACGTTCGAACCCACAACGAACGCAGCACTAACGCCAATCGTTCGAACACTGCAACGAACGCACCACGAACGCATGTCTGATGCACAGCAGCCAGAAACCAGTCTAATTGCACAAAGATCTTCATGAAAGATTACAACTCAATTGAACTTGTTTTGTCACGGACACATGCCAATAAAAATGGAACTCACATGTATTTAATTAATTTGGATGTGTTTTAAGTGGGCTTGGGCGTGTGGGCCAAGGCTTGGGCGTGTGGGTTGGCTTTGGTGGTGGGCTTGGTGTGTGTAGGCTAGGTGTGTGGCTTGCAGGGGTTTTGGGCCAAGGTTAAATGGTTTGCGAGGTTTTTGGGCTGAATGTGCTTTAAAACGGAGGTCGAACAAGTGAGCCCGAAGCTAAACAAGCGAATAAAATCTAACAAAAATACTGATTCCCTTCAGACGTCCGTTTCCCGCGACTTCCTCGACTTAAAATGTAGTGTCTCCAAATGAGACTCATCATATGGACTTATATGCAAAAATGCAGTGCCTACAGTTTGCCGGGTCCGGTTCCGGACCCGAGTAAATATACACGGGTTCGGACCCGGATAGACCCGATCCGGATTCGGATACCCGGTTTATTTTTTATATTTTTAATTGTATTATTTTATATTTATATTTGGATTTTGTCAATTTTATTAGTTTTATTTCAATTCTTTTATATTTTTAATTGTATTATTTTATATTTATATTTGGATTTTGTCAATTTTATTAGTTTTATTTCAATTCTTTTATATTTTTAATTATATTCTATTATATATATTTTTTTATATATGCATATTATTTTATATTTTTCATTATATTTTAATTTATTATGTTTATTTTTTATTATTTTTTTCCGGACCCGGGTATATCCGGGACGGACTAGTACGATCCCGGGTCCGGATCCGGATTCGCTCGGGTCCTAATTTTTAAGACCGAGGTCCGGATTTTTTAATCCTGGACCCGAATCGTCCGGGTCCATAAGGATCCGGGTCTCATTGCCATGCCTAGGTATAACCCTTAGGGGGGTTACACCCCAAACCAAAGGGTGTCCTCAAAGGCACTCTTCCATTTCTATATAAGAGAGCCTTGTGTTATTTCCTTAAGATCCAAAAAATCATAAGTCTTGAGTCACAACATTTTTGTTTTGGAGTTGAGAGAGAGATTCCAACATTCCTCATTGTTCAAGTTCTTATGAAAGAATTGTTGCTTCTCAAGAAGAATCTAAGTAATCCTGGGAGAACGTTAGTCACAAAATCCGTAGAGCACCGATGCGGAGCTAATAAGTTCTTAAGGACAGATGCAACTCGACTTGGACTTAAAGTTTCATAAGTTTTCTGTTTTGTCCAGGTTTTTCTTATTTTTCTAAGTTTATATTTAAATATTGGCATGATTCCATTGTTATGCTTTAGAATGAATATGATCGAATTCGCATGATAAATTTCATTTAATGACACATATTTAACAACAATATTCAATTCTAACCCAAAATCTCTTCACATTTGTAAGAACTACTGTAATCCTAAACAACCCTATTTGACTTTTAGTCAAGTTCAAAGATCTTTCATAAATATAGCCATAAAACCTCAAGAACAGAACAAAATATTTATTTTTTAATGCCATACTCACACTCACAATCAGACAGGTAGGGCCGGTGCTAAGATACTCGGGGGATGAAGGTCATTGTTATATTTTGTAGTCCTTAACCGTAATATAATATTATAATATAGAAATTCGGGTTCACTGTATGTTATTTATTTAGGAGCTATAATAAAAAAATCTGGGCCTCGCCAGCCTTAGCCTAGGGCTAGCCAGCTCTGCACACAGCTCTTGGGCAGTGGCGGAGCCACAGTGGGGGCAGTTGCCCCCCGGACACACTAATTTTTTTTTTTTTTTTTATAAATTATAAATATATATATATATATATATATATATATATATATATATTAACAAATATAAATAAATAAACAACACCCATAAATACATTATTTATTAAATTTTTGAATTGTATTTTTTAATATAATATGTAGGCCCAAGCCCAAATTAATTAAAAAAATTCTCATACACTTTTGCATCAATCTTATTTCTTAAACATATATCTAAAATAATTATATTTAATTTGTACGTGTATAGATAATTGACTATTTTTCATTTTAAATTCACTCATTTATGTGTTTTTCCATTTGCAAAAGAATAGAGATTTCGTTACATTTAAATAAAAATAAAAATAAAAATAACTATGTTTATACTTAGGTTTGATTTTAGTATATAATATACTAAATAAACTTAAAATACATAATTTTAAAATTAAATTTTTAGGGTAAATTGATATTTTTAGAAATTATGAATAAAAATATAATTATGAAAATTTTGAGTTAATTTATAAGTTTAGAAATTAGGGGTTATTTCATAATTTTCAAAAATATAGGAATCATATTGTAATTCAAAAAATATGTATGAATTCATTATATATTATTTAGGTAAGAAAAAATTTTGCCCCCGCTGACTGGAATTTTTGGATACGCCACTGCTCTTGGGTCTACTTGATTCAACTTATTCTCAGTTTCCAAAGGAAAATCACACTTAATGCCAAGTAAATATGAACAAACAATGGAATTAACCATTAAATCTAGCATCTTTAATCCTCCACCACCACCACAACAACAATCACAAAGTAACTAATTAAACAACTTCATTTCAAGAACCCACAAAGCAAAAAAGTAAAGGGAAAGATATCTTATGCGAAAATAAGGCAATGCTAAGCAAAAATATAGCATAAACATTAAACATGGCAAAGATTAAAAAAAAAATGGTGAATTGAAACAAAAACATTCGACCTGAATATGAAAGCTCTTCAATGAGCAAGTAACGAGTTCTTTGACCTTTTTCTCACACAGTCCCCACACACACACGTTTCTTTCTAGATCTCTAAAGTGCTAGAACTGTCCAAGTCTTTAGCATGTCAGTAAGTGTGGACTGTGGAGTTGTGAGCTTCAAAGGGAAGAAAGAGAGGACGTGGCGAGACAGGATGTTTTATGAAACAACGATTAATATTTTATTTTGTGGAGACCCCCTTTGCACTCTATTCGTGTAAGTGTTACAACCTCTGAATCCCTGATGTTTTGTATTTTATCTAATAATTACATAATTTTTGTATTTTTATTAAATAGATCACCGCTATACTAGTGATCCCAGTTATTTTATTTTGAAACAACAATTAATATTTTATTTTGTGGAGAACCCCCTTTACACTCTATTGGTGTAACAATCTCTCAAACCCTAGTGTTTTGTATTTTATCAAATATTTTTTTTTATATAGATCCCTGATTCCTAGGGATTACAACGGGTCGAGTATGATGCGAGAATGTCAATATACTTAATTTCTATTATTATGAATTAATAAAATAACCAACCACCCTTAAATCTAACAATTATGAATAATGCAATTATAACTCAAAGTAAATAAACACTAACATAAAACAAAATCTACACAATAATTTTGTTAATGAAATGAAAAACTCGTGCGAGTAAAAAACCACTACGGGTATCTAGGCTCCCAGCCAAAATCCACTATAATGAGAAAAACTTACAATGATGGTATAAGACCTATGACAACAACTTCGTCGACTCGAATACCTCTAAACTGTAATAACCCGAATAACTTTTCGAGTCCGTACCAAACGGTCTTCTTCAAAACCTCTAAAATCTCCAAGCTGATCAACCTTGCAAACTTATAACGCCGGAACTCTGACTACCAATCTTCCTCTTTGAGAACTCTGAAGGCTTAGGAAATTGTGTTAGAGTTGTGTTTCTATGTTGATAGTCACTCCAAATTCAATCTCATCAAAAGAAAGAAGATATGATAATCAAAAGAGTCTCCAAGGTGAAAATAAAAAACAAAGGAGATTTGAGGCTTAGAATAATATATTTTCAACACTTTTGTTTATATAGGGGAAATGTAAGAGTTTCCTTGTGCAAAACATGCCTAAAAAAGCATCTAAAATAACCTATTTACGAACAGGCGTTCGAACGCCACAAGAATGCGTGTCGAACACCACAAGAACGCGTGTCGAACGCGCGCTATTCCACAAATTCGTTCGAACGCAGTTTCGAACGCACCTCGAACGCAAACACACTGGAAAGTTTCGTTATAACAGAAAGATGAACGCACTACGCACGAGAACCTTCTGTCAAGTTTCGTTTGAACCCAAATACGAACGTGACACGAACGTCATTCGTTCGAACGCAAACACGAACGCATAAATAACGTATTTATGATTCTTTCACACACAGTCTGTCAAATACCAGTCCAATTATTCAGAGATCTTCATCACTCATTACAACTCAATTGAACTCATTTTTTTATGGACATTGCCAATAAATATGAAACTAACAATATTTTTACCCGCGCCTAACATACCGGGCTCCACGAATCCGATCTCAGCGGGGATTTTTGTCATCCCAACTAATCCCAATTATTTTATTTTGAACATAGAAGATTACAATTAAAAGAAAATCAAACGGTGGATAATATCTCAGGCAGGCTTATATAAAAATAAGATTTACTTAGAGAAATCTAAGACTCAAGCTTTGATTAGGATTTTGGTTTCGTAGAAGGCATTTTTGGCGAACAACTGGAAGAACAGTTAAAATTCGAAAATTTGAACGAGTGCAGGGGCCAGGGAGTCGAATATTTTAATTTAATTTTTATATATAATACATTGATTCCTTTATAGTGAAATTACGAAAATGGTCCTAATTTAAGGGCTATTTACGATAAAGTGAGATATGTAAATGTTGATCTAAACATTCCTACCACCACTGAACCACATCGACACGTCAAATAAATTCACCCGCAATCCCATCTGTTAAATTTATTTTTTAAATTGAAATTTCGGCTGTAGAAGTAGAACTTTCCGATTCCAAATTCGAAACCCTTGGTTTTCCAAATTCAGGTACTTTAATTTAACCCATCTCTTTTTCTCTCTCTATTTTTGTTGTTTGTTTTTGCTCTTTAGAGATTCTAGACTTTGTAGTTTCAGCTGCAAAAGAAAAATATTATAAATTTTTTTCGAAGAAGACGGACAATTCTTTGATATATATATATACACGTGTGTTTGTTTATTGTGAAGATTATGTAAATATGTTTATATTAGTTGATAGGCATTTTGCTTTGATTGTTTTTGCAAGATTGGCTAAGTAGTTACCCATAAAAATAACATTACAAATTCTTGGGTTTATGTAGGGCGATCATTTTTGCATTTTCCTTTTGGTTGATTATTCAATTTAGGCTCCTTTTGGTATGGTGGTGCTGTGGCTTAAAAAGCTTTGGTTGTCGAGAAATGAAGCTCTAGCTGTGAAATAAAAGTTGATATCAGTGGTAAAAATGACTGTTAAAGCAGATAATATTGAAAAAATAATAAAGATTAAATAGATCTTTCATCACAACACTAGGCAGTAAAATTAGACCCGGCCGGCGGTTCTGAACCGAATCGAACCGGCCGGTTTCCGGTTCCACAAGTGTGGAACCGGAACCGAACCGTTCGGTTCCGGTTCGGTTCGGTTCCGTTTATTTTTTTTTTTTAATTAATTAAAATAAAAAAATGAGATTAAATTTATAAATAAAAAAATTTATTACATTGAAGAGCTTGAGCTTAAATTTTTAAAAATTTAAGTTGCCTACGTATCCTCCAAGGGTGAGAGGAATCAAAGCTCACGTAGTTCCATTAAAAGTTTAAGACATATCCCATTTGTAAATTATAATTTTACAATTATCAATCATCATTATCAGTTGATCCTTCGGCTCCGGTTCCGCTTGCACTTGTTGCAGAAGCATTATCGAACAAATCTTCACAATCATCGGGGGCATCTTCTTGTTGTCTCAGATCAGCTCAAGTCCAATCATCCACACAAGTTGTTGCTTCTAGAGTGCTTGGATGTAATGAAGATCGCCTAGCTTCCAATATATTACCTCCCAAGCTGAAGGCTTGCTCAACCGCAACGGTGGAAATAGGTGCTGCCAAGATCTCTTTAGCAATAATAGATAAAACATGATATATATTTTGATGCCGGTTCCACCATTCAAGGATTTTAAAATTTTTACTGCATAAACTTTCATTAGAAAACTCAAAATTTGTAGATAAATAATTATCTAATTCAAGATTATTAGTTGTCGTATCCCTAGATTTTTTATTCCGTTGCAATAACCAACGATCCCCTGCGCTAAGTCTTGTTGAATTACCGGTTCGCTACTACTACTAGATTGACCTAATGTTCCTAAGTTATATCTTACAATATAATCATAAATAAAATAATTAAATCACTTCTTAATTTCGTCATTATGCTCGTAATATCAATGTCATCTAATATTCCTAAATAACCATAGTAAGCTTGTAAACCACCATTCAAACCTTCTAATTTAAATCTAGGATCAAAAACAGCAGCAATAAGATAAAGTAAATGAATTTCTCTAAAATAATGCAACCATTTTACCTTCATAACAGTAATGGCTTCGAGCAAAACAAGATCATTAGGGTCGTCACTGTCAACATGCTCATCGAGAGTGCCAACAATATTCAAACTCTCAAGAAGAAATAAATGTGCTGTAGGATAATAAACACCGCTAAAAACTAAAGTAGCATCATTAAAAACTCTTAAAAATTCTAATTTTTTTTCACAATATCCCATTGACTAGGATAAAGTGTGATATTTTGAACATGTTGAGAAAAAAAACTACATAATGCATCTTTGAATTGAAATGCTTGACATAAAAGAAAATAAGTAGAATTTCAAACGTTTGGAACATCTCTAGAAAATTTAATCGGTTTAATACCATTTATTTTACAAAACTTGGTCCATTCTCTCATAACTTGAGAATATGACCAAATACAGTTAAGTGCCATTTTAATTGGATCAAGGAATGAGATAATAATTTTAGACCGTCTTGCACACATAAGTTTAGGACATGACATGTACAACGAATATGAAAAAATCGACCCCCTAAATTTGGTTCACATAAGGATTTTAAATCATTAATGGATGCAGTATTTGCAGATGCATTATCAAATCCAATTGTTAAAATTTTTTTCTACTAAACCATATTCATCAAAAATTACCTTCATCATTCTATAAATATTTTGTGCAGTATGTGGGTCATCAAAAACTCTAAATGCAATAAGTCTTTTTTGCATGGTAAATGATGCATCAATCCAATGACAAGTCACACCCATGTATGAGTGTGTTTGCCAATGGTCACTCCAAATATCAGAACATATAAAATACGACATTTCATCTCTTTAAATATTTCATTTAAAATAATTTTACCATCTTTATATAATTGAAAATATGACGTTTTGTTGTGTTTCGAGACATTCTACATGCAGCAGGGTTTAAAGCATTATGCACGTAATTAGTAAAATGAAGTTTTTCACCAAAGCTTAAAGAAAGATGTGACATACAAGTTAATTTCGCAAATTCTGCTCTATTTTTTGCATCAGAATATTTAAATAAATCAACACTACTCGTACCTCTACTAGATGATGCATACCTGGCCATTTGAGTCTGCGTCGTATCAATGCCAAATTCAACCGGATGATGTTTTTCATGTGCTTGATCATATTGCCGTATCCACCAGAAAATTTATAGATAACCCCACAATAGTTGCAAATTGCTCGTTGTGAACCATCTTCTAGGCGTTCCAAAGTAAAATGAATTTTGAAAATATCCGAGGACCGAGCCTTAACTTCTCTTCTCCGTGATTGTGCACTGACACTAGGGCCGCTCTCTTGGGTTGGCATATTTGACATAATGTTCTCAGATGAGCTTGCCATTTTTCGTTTGAGAAATTAGGAAGAAAAATAAGAAAATTGAATAATTGCGATGCGAATGATAACAAATTAACAACTAAATGAATTGAGATTGAGAATAAGAATATAAGATTATAATAAGAGAATTGTATTGAAATAAGATTGAGAATAAGAGATTTATAGAAAATGAGAGAGTTGAGAATTTGGTGTGATGAAATTATGAAAATGAATCATATTTATAGAATTTTAGAATTTTTTTGATACAAAAAAATGTCCCTAAATATAACCGTTATTAGGGGTACATTAGTAATTTTTATTTTATATAATAAAAATATTTTTTTTTTAATTATTTTAAATTTTTTTTTTTTGGCAAACGGCTCCCTACCCTACGGTTCGGACCGGTTCGAGTGGGGTGGAACCCCAACCGAACCGGTCCCATTCCGGTTCGGTTCCGGAACCGGAACCAGAACCGGTTGGAACCGGAACCTTCCAACCGGTTCGGTTTCGGTTTGATTCCGGTTCCGAACCGGAACCGTGGCCGGGTCTGAGTAAAATCACTTTAGCTTTCAAACCTTAGTTTTAAGTGTTTAGGATATGCTATGCAGCTGTGGGTTTTATGTTACAGCTGCTGTACAGCAGTTTTCCCAACCGAGCCTTAATAGTACGATATTTTGTTTAGGCTTTTGATTGTTAGACGGAGTGGGGTTGGCGTGCAACAACTTCCGGTTGACAGATATTTAGTCATATTCTTCTTGGCTACAATTAAGCTAACCGTGTCTGTAAAGATCAATAGCTCTCTGATTTGTGAAGGGCAGAGTGGCATTGTCATTTTTATTGATATATACTTGTTTACGATATACAATTTTAACAATGTGGTTTATTAAGATGGTGTCAAGAATGACTCCAATAAAGAGTTTAGATGCCTGTGTATTGAAATGTCTTGATGTGTAACCCGGCAAAACTCGTGCAATTAATTTCACATTCAGAATGCCATCTAAATTCAGTTGCTTTTGAGTAAATTTGATTGCTATTTTTTATCTCATAAACTTGGTGCTACAGTAGACATAGCATGTGGTTGCTGCTTCTGATAGTTCTGTTCTCTTCGTCAACTGGTTTGTGATTATTCCAATATTGCTTCGCAGCATTGCTTGTTTACGTTACAATGTTGAGATAACAAATGATAAAAAGATGAGGGCTGGTCTTAAACAGCTAAATTTAATTGATATGAAAAATGCAGAGTAAATGTTTAAATTAAGACCGTTGGTATTTTGTAGGTATCTATTTATTTTTTATAATTTTTGAGTGATTTCGGCATTAGCAGAACCTCATATGTTCGAACTCCAATCATCGTTGTGTTTTCTACGTCTAATGAACTGCTTATTTCTTTCTTCTTCTTTTTATTGTCACCGTGTGCCTGACTCTCCAATCAATTATTAGAATCAAGGGCCTTCAAATCATTCATTTGACTTTCTAACCAAAAGATCTGCTTCTTGAATATTTATTTGTGTTGATAATATATGCATTGCAGCTGTCCCCTTATATGCGGCAAGGCAAGTAGGGTGATGGCAGACTTACCCGGTTATATGCGTGCTTGCCTGCTTACTGGAAAAATTGCTTTCATAGCAATTTTGGTATCTGGAGGAATTGTATTGCAGATTTTGGTCAGTGATGTTCTTTATTGTTGAATTATCTTTGGTTAAGTCATGTGCAACGGCGTGACAAATTGTTCCTCATGTTTGATGTGGCAGGCTTGTGCTTTGTACAATAATTGGTGGCCAATGCTCACTGGTAAGCGCCTTGAATTTTTGTTAATGGTGCTATTGGAATTCTTTTTCTGGGAAAGCACTCTACACCTTTGTAGCTTTACTGTTTAGAAATTCTACACTTTGTCTTGCGATTGTCATACATTCTAAAACAGTTAGTGATATGCCAATTATACCATGTCCTTAAAATTAAAATTCAAGTCTCATTTCTGATATATACCTGTTCGTCTGCAACATACACTTCCAAGGACAGAATAAAAACAAATCGTCAACACTTCGATGATTGAGGATTTGTGTTGTTTGAGTTGAAACAGGAGCATAAGTATACTGCTATAAGATAAATGCACTCTAAGAGAAATATTGCCTCTTTATTTTTGCAGTTATAATGTATGTTCTTCTACCCATGCCTCTGCTGTTTTTTGCTGGGTCCAATGGTTCTTCTTTATTTTCTGAATCTGAAAATAGGTCAGTCATTTTCCTTTAAGAGCATTACACAAGGAGCATTTTATCAATCTTACTGAAATACTCAATTAACTAAGTTCCATCTTACTGAATGATGAAACAGCTGGGTCAATGCAACCAAGTTCTTGACTGGAGCCTCTGCGGTTGGAAGCATTGCAATACCAGCTATCTTAAAGCATGCAGGTGTTATTGGTTGGGGAGCACTAGCAATGGAGCTCTCGTCCTTTTTCATACTTGTGCTGTCCATAATATGTTACATTGGCAGGAGTGACGATGATGATTACCGCATACTCTGAGATATTGCTGACTTGGGCGCTCAAGTCATTACTGTATATACTTGTCCATGTTAGTTACAATATTTGATGCCGTTTCTTTCTTGATTTGTGAGCCTCTCTTCCTCTTCGTGTCTTAAGAAGGGAGATAAGTTGCGTTCAATGAGTGAGATTCTTTGTCTATAATGAGTTTATCAACAACTACAGTGTTATGTATAATTTTTGTCATTGGAGTGATCAATCATGTTGCATAAATTAGTTGGCTTCTTCATCTTAACTACATTTGAAATAGGATGTTTTCATTAAGCTGTGCCTGCTTTTGATACATCCTATTGAAGAGGCAGTGCAGGCGGTAATTTTGCTGAAATGAGAGGCAAAAGACGCTACTGAGCTTAATGAAATAATGATTTCAGAAAGAATCCATAATTCCCTGCTGCTATCATGCACTTGCATATCCTTGCACTTTCCTTATTTCAAAAAATGGTATACTCAGAAAATTAATTAGAATGAGTGAAATATCAATCACCATCCTCCAACTGAGAAAGATCATTGCCATTTGTGATGTTACATGTTTATCTTTCAGATTTACAAAGTGACAAGTTTGCAAGTTACATTCTTCAAGCTATTGCAGTCACTCATGTTTTCATTCTCTCGTCTCATTCAAAGGAAGCTTTCTCCCTTTTGTAAGGAAAAAAAATTGATGAATCTTGATTACCTTATTAAGCACAGCAATTCATCTCTACATTGGCTCATGATTCCTATAACACTGGATATACAAGGACAATTTTAAGGTTGTTGCATAGTCAGTGGTAGTTTGTTGTGCAGATGCTGCATTAAGCGACCAAAACAACTGCAAGAACATCTATGCCAATGTCACAATTCTTCTAGTATCATGTCAATTATCCTGTTTTGGGTTTTCAATATATCAGTTCTGTGGAACAAATTTAAGCCATTGAATTCTCTGTAACACATGTTGTATACCTTGTATTTTTGTTAAAGTAAGGACCCCATATGAAGGACAATCATATTTGTCACAGCCATATTATTGATCCATAATGCCGACTAATGTCTAATGTTTCTGCCTAATCTTCCAACCCACTGAAAATTCTATGAAAACAAGCGACTGACTTGTTTTTAGAGTGCTGTTACCCGACATTCTCTCCAGCTAGGTTCTGGTTAACCGTAATCTGGAAACTATTACAATGATAGTTCAGAATTCACAACAAAAAGAACAGATCCATTTCATCATTTGCTTAGCAAGCCAGAGCCAAAGTAGAATGCAAATTGATCACTCGAAACCTATCTATGTCCATCAAGACCTAATTTAAAACAATCTATCCGACCACAAAACAATCAAGAGTAGCAGTAACATCCTTATCCCACTTATTTCCATCAAAATTTCCTTTAGCATAGTTCTACACGTGCTGTTCCCAGGTCCCTAATGCTATACTCCACAAGGAAATTTAAACTTAATATGAAAAATATCTTGCAATACTCATCGTTCACTCGACATTATTAAATAAAGGTCAGTGACCAACTGCATATATCACACAGTAGGCCAAAAGCAAAACTAGTTGCCATACAGCACGACTTTCCCAGTTAACAAGATTATATACATAAAAATAGACCGAACAAAATAAAAACCAAAGATGCACTAATTACACATCTAGGAGGATCCGCAGTTCCGCGCACAAATTCTAAATCTCCCAAATGCAACTAATCTAACATACAAAATAATCACTCACATTACAGTACACAATCCGAGAACAACTTGTGTGAAGAACCTGTTTGTATGCTCCATTGGAGGCAGAAAAAAACTAACCAAATCATCTACATTACCAAACTATTATGCTGATAAGTTAATCCTAAATCATATTTAAAATATTTTCAAAAGAAAAAAAAGACTCAAAAACCACAATATTTTGAACAGAATTATAATCATTAAGAAGTAAACGAAATCCTTTTGACATTCCCATAAGCGAATAATACTCACAAAAGGGTCTCTTCAAGTTTTTATCTTTCAAATCAGTTTCTTACAAGCAATTACTTCTTATTAAATCATCAAAACACCACGCGAAACTGGGGAGCGTCGGAATCACTCGCGGGAAGGATCTCCCAGCGGCAGGGCTCGAGGTCGTCGGAGACTGGGCAGTATCCTGCCATAGTCACCTTATCAGTTGACGCAGCCACCGACCCGAACTCGAAAACCGTCACGCTCTCTGCCGGTCGTGGCACTTCAACGGCGCCGTTCATGCCCGGAACAGCCGAAATTTCGGATTTCGGATTTTGGATTTCGCCTGCTGGTTTGGATGATTCGGATTGTTGGGGCTTCGGTTTCGGGTTGCCCGTAAACCAAGATAGGAGACCCATTTTTCCTCTGGTTTAGTTTATTTTTTTAGGGTTTATGGATAAATGCTTCTTGTTGCGTCCGTTGAAGGGGATAAAAGTTTTGAGAGATTGGGGGTTTTGGCGAAATTACCCTACTGACCTTTTCGGGTTTTGATGAAATTACTTAAATGGCCTCTGCTTTTTACTTATATTATATAAAGTAGTTATTACTTGAGTTGAGTATCATTTTTTAAAATTAAAAAAATTATTTTACCTACATCGATAATTCACTAATTAACCGAGGATAAGTAATTCAACACTTCTTTTTTGAAATGTTGCAAACCCACTTTCCATATGTTATGAATAAATATATTTTTAAAATTCAAATTCATAATTTGATAATCAAATATAATTGTTTTTTTTACCACCAAGTCACACTTTAGAGACAAATAATTCAACTAATTTAAATCCAAATCATGAATATTTGGAAATTGGAATTGAAGGAGACTTTTTTTTTATTAATTCTAATCGAATAACTGTTGATCTAATAAGAATTGGTATCATAATCTCAGAAATTTTACAATTCCACCACATAATTTTTTTTTATAAAATATTATATTCTGTTGTTTTCGAATTTTAAAATCCTGTTTCCCCTTGAAAAGAATAATTGGATAATTGCACATAATTTTTATTTATTTATTTATAAAATATGATATTCTGTTCCCGTGATTCAAAATCAAATTTCTTTAAAATTCTGAGAATTTCCGAAGGTAAAAAAGTAAAAAGATTTACGGCGCGAATCGAATCGCGCACACACAGGCCGCTGGTGAGTCCTAATAGAAATCCAATTTCATCAAGAAGATACTGCAAAATCTTCTCACCCGCGCCGCCCCAAAATCCCAGATTTCAATCGGGTTTCAGCATTATATTGCGTAAGTGAGCTCATATATATATATATATATATATATATTATGAAACCGAGAGTGTTGATAGAGAATCAAGCCAACGTATTATCGAATTGAAGAGTAAACCTTGTTAGCAATGGATCAATCTGAATGTTTTTTTTTTTCTGCTATCACTTCATTTAAATGTATGTAGTTTGAGATATTTTTAACTGAATTGAAGCTTGTTGGGTAGATTTTGTTTATATCTCTTCGCAGTTGGGTTTTGTGATTGAGAACGGTTGTAAAATTTGGGATTCTGTTATGTTATCTCATAATTCCTTGTTGAGAAGAGAAGAAGAAGAAACCGGATTCTACTCGTGCTACAGGAGTTCTATTTGTTGATGAAGATCCTGTTTGGCAAAAACCTGTAAATCTTGAAGAAGAAGATGGCAATGATTCAGCTGGTAAGAGAAATCAATTCTTAACTTTTTCTCTCTACATATCTTTTCTTAAATATATTTTGAATGAGGACTTTATTACGGTAATGTTCTTTCATCTTTGTTAAATACAGGAAGAGAAGCCCCAAGTTGATGAGGATATTGAAGTGAGGCGAATGAAGAGGCTGGAGCAACTTAGGTTGAGAAGACCTTATGATGCCATAGCTGAGGATGGAAGTGGGTGGGTTTCACTTGATCCTCAACGCTCAGACTCACAGAAACTAGATTTTGATATGTCTCCACCTTCTTAAACAGAGGACTCGAAATGGCAGTCCTTCACCAGAACCCGAACCAAGGCCACCAGGTTCTGCAAGAGATACTACTGATTAATTGCCTCCACGGCAACAGCGGAATTGCCAAGATACTCCATTGCTTGAATCTGACCCAAAATCTGTTCCTGCCAGTGGTTTGAATTCTGATCTATCTCCACCTCGTAAACGAAGGGCTAGGAATGACTCGCCTTCTCCAGAACTCAGACTGAAGCCTGCAAGAGAATGTTCTGATTTGTCTCCTCCAAGGCAGCAGCGGCGACAATATCATGCTCCATCACCTGGACCTGACAAAAAACCTGGAAACACAGGGCTAGGAATGACACACCTGAACTTGAACCTAGACTAAAACCTGCTGGAGAAAATGCTGACTTGTCACCTCCACGTCAGCAGCGAAACGCCACCATACTCTGTCACCTGAGCCTGACATTTCTATTTCAAGATGAGCACGACGGAGTTCCTCTAATCGAGACAATGATCTTTCACCCCCATGGAAAAACAAGAAGGATCCTATTAGTGGTAGACCTGAATTGACTAATCTCTCTCCTCGAAGTTCTCGTGCATCTTTGGTTCCAGACCTTTCTCCACCCAGGAAGACTCAAAAAATGAAAAGGGGATACGAAGAACAGGATTGATTACAGGCAAAGATATCAGGGAAGAAATTTCAAAAAGAAAGGAGGAGGATTTGTTGAGGTAATTTGCTTCTCATATCGGTAAAAAACCGAATTCTTGTTTTATTCCCATCCTGCTTTGTCACACTTGCTGGTTAATCAACTAGACTTTTTGTTCACATCTTCTCAGGAATCGCATGAATTGTGGAATGCATTAATGTTTACTGACTAATTACCATTCCTCATTTTATTTCCTGATAGATTTGAATATAGAACCTAACAACATCTGAATCTTCCCTCTTCCTTCACCCTTTTATGCCAAGCCCAAGGTAATAACCAATTCTCTTCTCAGTCCTGGACTTTGGCCTTCAGTGTTTTGGTGAGGATAACTGTTTTAATACAAAGATCATTTTACATGGCAAGTAAGAAGCTGACTGTATGATATGTCACCTCAGATTAGGATGGGATGTAGATTGTCTTTTTAAGATAGGTGATATTCACAAGTTGATTGAGCTTACTGATAAACTGCATTTTCTTTATAGTTTAGATAAAGGTTTGAGAGTTTGATGCCTATATCCTGGAAACAAAATGTATGCTTTTATTTTTATTTTTATTTTTATTATCTTTCATTTGTTTCTTTATTTATTTTTCTTGCAGTGGAAGTTAAAAATATTGATGCGATTCGTGTGCGAAATTCAAAATTATTCATGTTTTTCAATTTTAAGAATTTGTAACTTTTATTTCTACTTATTATTATATTATTTAAACTATTACTCGGTGTTGTTCCTAGATTTATCCAGGATAAGATACTTGAGAAGGGAGAACCAGTTACTAAATTTCATAATAGTTGCCTCCTGTTAATTTGATTGTGCATAGCCATTGCTTGGTTTGATTTAAACAATATGATATCTTATTCCTAGAAATTTTGCTAGAAAAAGCAAACAGGATGTCTGTTATATTTAGTCATTCAATCCCAAACAGGATGTTTGTTCTATTTAGTCATTCTATCCAATTTGCTTGTGTGACTTGATACATATTCCATTTTGTAGGTTTCAAGAGCTGGATCCTTCTGTAACTGGACGAGGTGCAGAAGCTGTATATTGTGATAAGCAAGGTTAGGAGAAAAGTGATTTTTAAGTTGGTCAATCTTTCATGTTTTAAATGATCTTGAAGTCAATCATTTCAACCTGATTTTTAAGTTGGTCAATCTTTCATGTTTTAATTGGTCTTGAAGTCGGTCATTTCAACATGCTTTTTGCAACTTTCTTGCATATCGATTTTACAGGGGGACGCATATCGAAGGAGGAGTACTTGAAATCAAAAGAAAAAACAAAAGAAAAGCCTGAGGTAACTTTGGAAATTAAATTCTGAAAGTAATGCTTGACTGGTTGAACTTTATTTATCATTACTTGGAGGTGATTTAAGTTACTTACACAACTTGCAAAGGAATATTTATTTCATGAAGTGAGATATGAATGCAGAGATGAGATTTAAAAGATTGCTAGAGGGAGAAGTTCCTTTTCTAGAACAAATACTAATTTATCTACCTAGTTTTGTAGAAATTTTTTGTTTTTTGTTTTTATCTATCAAGTATGACATTTGATTTTCAATTGTTGCCTTTTTTAAGGAAAAAAAACGGGAAGCTGAAGCTAGATTGCAGGAATTAGAACTTGAGAAGGAAAAACCGTTTGCACGAACTAGGTAAAAGAACTAAATACATTTTATTTTCCCACTCATATCTTTTTCTTGCATATTCTAGTTTTGGGAACCTCATATGGTTTCATGGTTTATCTCTATTTCATTTTCTGGTTCCCTTAATGTCTCTTACCTTTTTGGTGGTTTGCTTATTAGAGAAGTTTCTTGTACTAGGTGAGAGTTATGTTTTCCTTATGTTTGTGTAGTGCTAATTTGATCAAGCAACTGATGCAAGAAGTCAAGGGTTCGATTCCCCTCAAACCAACCTTTGAGGGAGATTACAATTTGGGTGGGATGGGGTGAAGTGCATGATAACTGGGAAAACAATTTGATCAAGCAACAATAGTGTGCTTTTACCAATGTGGTTTATAAACATCTTATGCTTGCTTCCTTTATTTGTCAGTCTATTACAAAGCAATGGTCCCCTAATGTCCAGACAAAAAGTTCATCTTGTGTGCAGTTTCTTCTCTTTCTTCATTCGTGCAATTTGCAATTTTAAAAGTGCATCTTCTTCTTGCAGAGATGATCCCGAACTGGACAAGCTACTGAAGGATAGATTAAGATGGGAGATCCTATGGCTCATTTGGTTAAGGTATTATATGTCATATTTGTTGGTTTCAATTTTCAAGCACAATTTCACGGGAAAAGTGTCATATTAAAAGATATTAAAAATGTTAAAAACACTTTTCTTCATTGACTGAATTGCATTATGTTTGCCTACGTTATCCATATGAATTTAGTGCTGATTTTGGTGTTTTTCTTTTGGTTGTGATGCAGAGGAAGCATTCTGAGCCGGTTTTTCAGGACCTAGGAGAAAACAGAAGATGAAAGAATCTGGGTTTGTAATTCCTCAGGACATTCTTAGTCATAGCTGGATAAAAAGAGGATTAGATGCTGCACCAAATCCATATGGAATAAGACCAGGAAGACATTGGGATGGTGTCGATCGTAGTAATGGTTGATTCACTTCCATTTCATTTTTGCCATTATTTGTTTATTTAATTAGTGTTTTTTTTTCCTGGTTTAGTTACCTAGGATTAATAATCTACCATGAACCTTCCCGTGAGTAGATGCAACTAGTAGGAATCTCATTGGCTTCAATTTTACTGGTATGTTCGTGCTTTATTCAATTACAGGGCCATCCACGTTGCAAGAGTGTTTCGATAATAAAACAACTTAGGACACAGGAAACTTTAATCCTTTTCATAACTGTTATTTTCCCAAGTGATTTGTTTGAAGACAAGCTAAAAAATTATCTGCTGACATGAATGTAGAATGAATTCGTAACTCGAAATATAAAAAAAAGTCTACAATAAACATAACATACATGGGGATTTATTTTGAACAAAAATAATAATTCTGTCAGTATTATTGTTATTATGCATGCTTATTTAGTTTAATTAATTTAGCTAGTTATATCTATCAGTTAGACTTGAACTCCGGTGTCGTATGTTTCTCCGGCTTTCCAGTCTTGCGGAATATTATTAACAGGAACAACCCACGACTCATCCCCATCTTCATCACTAAACAGCATCCTTAAAGACAGCGGACCTCGCGGCGGCGACGTTGTTGTCCACACAGCTCCATAACTTCTATCCAAAAGCTTGCACACAAAGTTTTCTGTCTGCATATATGCAAATATTAAATCCACAATTAATTAAAATTCATCAATAATCGGATCATTAATTAATTGATTGATTAATTATATTACCTCACAAAGCTGCACAGCAGTGATATCATTTTTGCCTTGTTGATACCATATGACAAATGCCAAATAATGAGGGTAGTTGCTGTTCGCATCGATCTTTATTGTTATATTTTTGTATGGGTAGCTGCATGATACACTGTTGCATGCACAAGATTTAATTATATTTAAATTATTATCTAATAACTAAACATCGAATCCAAGTCGACCGAAGATAGATATGGTATGTCCATTTTTTTTTTCGGTTTGCATGAAGTAGCTAGCTAGCCTTACCGTCTATATTCAATATCAACGACACCGAGTGATAAAAGAGAGGCTGCAGCATCAGTGGTTTGAGCCATACGGCCAAAGGCTCGTTTGCTAAGAATAAAGTCCGTATTGCTACCTGAGCCTGAATCTGTAATCACTACTGTTACTCCTTTGTCAGAGCAATAGTAGCTGTCCGTACATCTCACCTATATATATATTTAGATATTATGAATCAGAAATTCATTAGCATATATACAGAATTGTTAACTATAATTTAAGTTGGATTTGGATATGTTCTTTTCTTTCTTTCTTTCTTTCTTTTCCAATTTTTTTTTTTTAATAATCAATAATGTTATTTTGTCGAAATGACATGTTTCCGAACAAGTAAAACAACAGTCACTATATCAAACAGTAATGTTTTGTCTGTTCGAACGAAACAACATTTTCCTATATATATATATATATAAATACCTGGTAGCAAGCACCACAGCCAAGACCATTACGATAGAGATCAGATGCAGCTGATACATCTCCACCGTTGATTGTTGCTCCAAATGAACCAAACCCACAAGCACCAGCTGCATGCATGCACATCAGTAAGAACACAATATTATATTTATTAATGAGGATACATTATATA
>SKCR01032904.1:0-84854 GCA_019454045.1 Zanthoxylum bungeanum
ATAAGGCCTGTTTGCGGAGTGGTACTTCTTGCATTCTTAAATGTTATAATATCGTTTTTTTTTATGGATACAGCATCTAAGTAATTAGGTCTAATGATTCTTATTTATATGCCTATGGAGTATGGCCTTTTTTCCTAGGTGCTCACTTTACATGGGCTCTTAGTCCAATGTTTCTATTTTGTGGGCACAGTGTTGTTAAAGGCGTAATGGCAATGCACATTAATGCGCAAAGGTAAGGCCGCACAAATTGCAAAAAATAAAAATAAAAGTATCCAGTCAAATAAAACAAAGATAAACCATTGAAAATATATTAAAAATAAATACAATAATATAAATACTGATAATACAAATTAGTTTATTTATCGAAATTAAACCCTCCCCCCTCCCCCAAAAAAAAAAAAACTATTTTAATTTCAGTGTTCTAAAACGCGCTAGATACTAGTGGGGCGACAACCCAGCGCCTAGGACGCCTAGGCAGGGCCTAGGCAATTAGTCGGCAAGCAGTTAAAACCTAATATTTTTCAACAACATAAATAATCCAAATCATATAAAATGTAATAAATTATATAAATTTATTTATTTTTATTTACAGAGAAAATCATAATAATTACCATACCCATCCACTAGTTGTGCTGAATATAATTTCTTATATTATTGATGTGTTTTCTACTTAATTATCCAACTAGTAACTATAATTGATCATTTGTCTATGATAGATTAATTGTTGCACTGTTATATATGAAGGAATTGAATTAATATATTTTTTTCAATTTTATTTTGAAAAAAAAACTTTGTTAAGGGAAGTGGTAAAGGCATCCAAGATAAGTATCAACACGTGGCAATATTTTAACTCATTTGGACATTGACATTAATTTAATATAAACAAATTTTTTTTGAAACTCTCTCAAAAAAGAAAAATACTCCACACAAATCCCGCCACATCAGACAAAATGAATCATGTCTACGGGATCTTGAACTTCAATGTAAAGCAGTGATGTCAAATCAAATAAATGCGGGCAACTTTTTTATTTGTTTTATTCTAATCCGAAAAAACGAAATGTGTGAAATTTAAATTCATTATTCCACACGTTATTTCTCTTTTTCTCAGCTTTGCCTCTTCTCAGTTTCGCCTCCACTGAGTTCGTCATGGTCATTATTTCTCTTCTCTGCTTCGCGACCACCGAGGCGGAGTTGTCGAAGAAAAATCGCACACTAGGCAGCGCCCAGGACGCCTCCACGCCGGAAATCGTGCAATTAGTCTCTTGACCGCCTAACCTGATCGATTTGGGGTTAGGCGAGAGGGAGGCCTTTCGCCGAACGAATAAACGGCACCTAGGCGGCCCTAGACGCCACATTTTAGAACACCGTTTAATTTATTAAAGAAATGTTATACAACTTGATTCGGGTTGAATGGATCCATTCGGGTAGGGCTTTTCACATGCACTTTTATGAGATGCACTTAGAAGCATCTCAAAAGCGCACCTAATGAAGGTCGCCTGACCTGACCCTTCATGAGGTGCATCGGTATGAACATGAGCCCGAGGCGCGCCTTTTTGAAGACTATGTGCGGCCATTATTATTGGAAACTGCTATCAAATCAATTATCTACCCTTGCAAAAAGATAAAAGTGCAGCTCCTACTACCATTGTTTTTAAAAAAGCTTTTTTAAAACGTAAAATCGGACGTTTTTACAATTATAGAGGCAAAATCTTGTTAAAAAGGTAAAAAAAATCGCAAAATGGGCTAAAATCGGTTAGACTCGCGTTTTTTATGCCTTAAAATCGTACGATTATACGATTAATCGTATGATTTTACAGTAACTCAAAACGACGGCATTTTTTCCTTTAAAACACCGTCATTTTGATAAGCCTATTTAAAGGCCTCTTTGCACGACAAAACCAAAACAAATTCATAAAAAAACCCTAGCCTTCGTCGATTTCAGAGGAGAGGAAACCAAAATCCTAAATCCAATTGAAACCCTAGCCCCCTTCGTCATTCCAGAACAAATCAACGACCAAAATCCAATCGAAACCCTATCCAAACTATAGCCCCTTTTGTCGATTCCAGAGCAAACCAAAATTTAAAATCCTATCGAAATCCTAGCCCCCTTCGTCGCAGCTCCTGGTCGCAGCACCTTCTTTGTCGCATCGCAACATCATCTTCATCGCAACTCTTTGTTGCCTGCTCTGTTGCCGATGTTAGTATCATCCCATTCGTCTCTTGCTTGCTCTACTGTTAAGCTGAATTTCGATTACAAAAATATTGATGGATGAAAGCAGTAGTGAACTGAAATCAAGATAATATATATTATGTCTTTTGCTTTGTTGGGAAAATCGTTGAAGTTTGATTGTGAAAGCAGTAGTAAAAGTTGTAGTGATTCTCGTTGACGTTGTGTTATAATTTAGATTTATATTGATACTGATTAAGATTTATGGTATACTGTTTAGTTTGTTTAGTTCTAATTTTTCTTTTATTGTTGTTGATTAAATATTGAATGTGAATAGATGTCTTCAAGTTCTTCCAAAAAAATTCCAACAAGTTCAAGAAAAATCTCTTAGGGAATAGGTCTGATAATGGTTGGGAACACGGGTTTGATGTGAACAAAGATTCTAAAACAGTTAAATGTAATTATTGTACCGGTGTATTTGATATTTATCGTTTCAAACATCATTTAGCTTGTACTAAAAAAGATGTGAAAGCTTGCACGAGCATACCCGATGATGTTAGACAATCAATATTATCTCTTTTAATCAAGAATTCAAATGAGTCTGTTAAAAGAAAAAGAGATACTTATTATGATATTGATGATGATCCAGTGGAGGAGGTTAAGATGCCATCAAAGAGAACGGGGAAAAATGTAAGTGAAGGTTTCTTGTCAAAATCTAATCAAACTCAAACAAACAACCATAAAGCAATTGATGAAAATAGATTTGAGGGAAGAATGTTGTCAACAGATTGCTCGTTTCTTTTATACAAGTGTTATTTCGTTTAATTGTGTGAACAATCTGAAGTTTAAGAAAATGTTGGACTTGGTTGGAAAATACGGAATTGGATTGAAGCCCCCTTCTTATTATGAAATTAGGGAAAATTCCTTAAAGAATGAGGTTATTCGCGTGAATGAGATGCTTGAGGATTATAGAAATGAATGGAGGAAGACAGGTTGTTCTATAATGTCTGACGGATGGATAGATAAAAAGAGGCGATCTGTATGTAATTTCTTAGTAAATAGTCCCAAGAGAACTGTTTTTTTACGTTCAATTGATATCTCCGATATCTCAGAAACTGCTGAGAAAGTGTGAGATGTTAGATGATGTTGTAGAATTGGTTGGTGAAGCGAATGTGACGCAGGTTGTTACCGAAAATGCAGCAAATTATAAGGCAGGTGGAGAGCTGCTAATGTTGAAAAGAAATAGGCTATTTTGGACTCTATGTGCTGCCCACTGTATTGACCTAATGTTGGAGGATTTCGAGAGAAAGATTAACATGCATAAAGTGACTATTGCAAAGGGGAGAAAAATCACCACGTTCATTTACTTGAGGACGACTCTTATTTCGTGGTTCAGGGAATGCACAAAAGGAAGAGATTTGATTAGACCTGCTGTGACTAGATTTGCCACTGCTTACTTGACATTGGGTTGTATTTCAGAGCAAAAAGGACCGTTGATGACCTTATTTTCTTCTAATTAAGGACCGTTGTTTGCTTGAAAGCTACATATCCTCTAATTAAGGTGCTTCGGATGGTGGATTCAGAAGGTACTCCGCCCATGGGATTTATTTATGAATCAATGGATCGTGCAAAAGAGAAAATCAAAATTAATTTTTCAAATGATAAACAAATGATTTATTGATTCTAACTTCTTTACTCACTTCTTCGTATCCTCTTTTGATAGTTATGAACCCATTTGGAATATTATTGATGAAAGGTGGGAGTTGAGCCTCCATAGGCTATTGCATGTTGCTACCTATTACCTCAATCCTCATTTTCATAATAGCACCTCTTTTAAAGTTGATGCAGAGGTTAAATCTGGATTTTACACATGCACTGGTAAAATGGTGCCCGATAGAGAGGAACGATTGAAAATAGATTTACAACTCGAGTCTTTCAAGAATGCGAGAGGGTTATTTGGTTATTAGGCTGCTAAGTTGACAAGGACTAAGAAAGCTCCAGCTGAGTGGTGGGATTCTTATGGAGATGAGTAGAGCTTACTAAAATTTGCTATAAGAGTCCTTATCTTGACCTGTAGCGCTTCCGGTTGTGAGAGGAATTGGAGCGCATTTGAGATGGTAAGAATAAATTACATATGTTGATTCATTTTTACCTTCATAAACTTTATTATGTTTTAACTTTTTTAATAATTTTAGGTTCATACAAAGAAAAGAAATTGATTGCACCAAAAGAAGATGGATTCTTTGGTGTTTGTAAAGTATAATTTGAAGTTGAAGGGAAAAAAACGAAGATAAGCTACCCAAACGTGTTTTGATGACATCCCTTCAGATGATGAATGGATAACTGAGAAGGAACCTCCAGTTATTGGTTCTAACAAAAAGTGGTTAAAATTTTTGATAAGGCAGCGGCGACGGGAAATGGAGAAGATACTAGTGATGAAGAAGTGGATGCAAGAATAGTCAATACAACTGATATAAGGGCAGCATTAGATGCAGAAGATGATTTGGAAATTCATAATATTGATGATTATGATGATGAGGATGAGGAAGATGTTTCTAATACTGATGACGATGATGATAACCTCGAGGAATTGGTGGCTATGAATGATGAAGAGGAAGGAGAGTATGACAATGAAGTTGATGATGATGATGACCAAGAGGTCCAAGACGATGGTGAAGATGGAAATACAATGGATGATTCTTATTAGTCTTCATTTTGTTTAATTTTGAATACTATTTGTTGTTAACTTATTTGTTTTGCTTGGAGCTTTGAGACTTTTGTTATTTTGTTAACTTATTTGCAACTTGTGGACTTATTTGTTGATTCTTGGCCCTTGAAACTTTGTGTATGATCTTATTCCATGTTTTAAGTGTGATTAAAATCAAATAGTTGGTAAAATCTTACGATTTTACGATTTGATTTTTCGGACCCTCCAACGATTTTAGGTAAAAAAGCGATTTTAACAACCTTGCCTACTACGAAGCCTAGAGCTCTATGCATTGTATAACCAAGTTGTAGGAGTAACAAACCATTATGCATGAAATTGCCACAACACAGACATTTTTCTTAGAAACAAGCATTACAATAGGATAATCCCTCCATTCCAGCCTTAATGTCCAAGATTGGGCAAACACTCTAAACAGGACCCCCTACTTTTCAACACAAATGTTGTTAAGCTCCTAAATCCATAATATAAAATGAAGCATGCCTCTTGATGAAAACAAAAGTTATTATTTTTCCTGACAAGGAAATATCAGAGAAAACAAACCTATGCATCTCAGCAGTTTAACTGGAAAAATTTAGACGGGGAAATTTAGATGAGCCCATCATCTTTTGAAGGGAATCAAATCAAATGTCCATAAGTGGATTATGAAAAGAGCCAAGTGAAGAATTTTCAAATGGTATATTTCCAGACACGGAGTCTTCAAGAAAGAAATACAAGACGAAAACATGCCGGGGAGCCTGGACAAGAGACTTAAGTACATTTGTTTGAAGATCAGGATTCCAAGGTACTTCTTCCAAGCTTTATGATCTCCCTTCCCTACTAGTGAAAACTGGCTCATAGACATCCCATCAGCCCTAGTTTCCATTTCCCAATGAATCCTTCCGAGCGCCAAAGATTGTTGAATATATTCAGAAACCTCTTAAAGTAGTATGATTAATTTCAGAACTCGTAAAAAATAAAATCTCAATCTCATAGCATAAAACTTCTACTGTACCCAAATCAGCAGGTGGAAAACATTTCCATGATAATCAGGAACTGAAGATTAACCAATTTAAGCAACAATCATGAAAAGACAAGTTCTTATAAAAAATTGATATCTTAACCATTAAAAAAAAATGTGCACAGAGATAGATTGTGCATACATCTTAATTGAAATAGAGGAGACAAAAGAAAGTACAGCTCACCATCCTGTCATGAACTTTTTTGAAGCCCAACTCCTAACAACCTTGTAAAATGTCTGAATAGTGAAAAAAACAACATTTGATAATTTGTCAGTTATAAGTTCGAAACAAGCCTAAAAATGAGAACACCGAGGTCATAGCTTTCATTACAAAATCCGTAAACTCTTCGCATGAATCCTTGTCTTCATGCAAAGAGTTTCCATCAAACAACACTTAGTAACAGAAGGAATCCTCTGCTTATTTCTCTCTTTCTTTTCTATTTTTACAAGTTATAGGCTTATACACACACAGAGAAAGAGACAAAATATACAGAGATACACCTGTTATAATCAATCAAAATTTATACCACATGCCGAGTACATGGTTATTAATGAATCAAAATGATGGAACATCCATTTATCAGAAGGGTTTGCACAAAGGCAAGCTAAATTCTACTGAATTATTCATTTCTTTGAAGGGTTTTTATTTGCTTTAACATCTCCTTTTAGAATGTTTTAGCTTCTTATTTCTACTGGCACATAAAACACAATAGAACCATCCGTCAGTATCCAATCACCTATCATCAACAATTCAAGTGTTCCAACAAAAAGCTTCCATGATAGATTTTAGTCCGCTGGAAACAACTAAGAAGTAACAACCTCAGTTCTTGGAAAAGCCATAAAATTCTAAGATTGAATCAAACCTAACTGAATCTTAAACACCGATATTCAGTTCAAAGCAGGTTAAGCTCCACAATAAACTACTAAACTACAACGCTTCAACAAATTATACCCAAAATTAGTTAAAAATAATAATAATTACAAAAATAACTAACAATTTATTTTTCTATAAAAAAAAATGAGGAAAAAAACAAAGAAAGAAACAAGAGAGCTAACCTCGCGTCCAGTATGATGTGAAGAAGACGAAGACGATGAAGGTTTAGAAGATTCATCGCCGGAGTCAGCTACCGGAATCAGCAATTCTCGATCTCTTTCTCTGTCTCTACCGGCCATCACGATCGTCGATTTGTCATCGCCCATCAGCAATAATAAAAAACGACACCGTTCTTCGGAAAAAAAAAATCTGCTCCTAATATTTTCTCTCTTACGACACACACACAGTGCCTAGGAGACGAGACGAGGCAAACCAAAGACTTTGAAATCTCCTTCCTTGCTAATCCGGTCGCTTTCTATTCTCAGTTTTTTTTAATCAAATCAAATTTAAATTTTGCTTTTGCGTTTGGGTGGTTTGTTTTGGTATTTGATTATTTAATGAGCAAAAAATCAATAAATGAATGAGAGGGTGATGACAGATGAAAGGTACATGCGAGTAGTTCTATGCCGTTGATTTAATTGCTGATTATAATCTCTTTTTCTTTTTCGAGTTTTGTGATTGGATGGGCTTTGTTATCCGCAAGTTGTTGATGAGCTGTACCCAATCATTGAGTGCCAGCATTTTTGTTATAAGGGGCTTTCTGTGACCTGGCGCTGGCAGTTAGTTAATTAATTATTCCTTTTATGCAGTGAATTCAGAGGAAAAAAAAGTACAAACAAATAAATGGTAAACTCGTCCAAAATGAGCAAATTTTCCTTTATTTTTGTTTTTAATACCATCACCATATATTGTTTACCCTTTGTTGTTAGTGTGAATATTTTTTTTAAGGTAACACATAATCTCATTTTGTCAAGAGAGAATTTTATTTTATATGCGAATTCGTTAAATTTGACTTTTTATTGACATTGTTATGTTGAATTAATCTTCTAAGGTTTCATATCCTAGTTTTTTTTTCACCTGATTTAGCCAAATTAATGAATATGGTATTCTTTATCCCAAACAATGAATATGGAATTGTTTTATGAATTACAGAGGACATAAAGGTGGTAATAATAATCAGAGTGTCGTGTAAAAAATTACAATTTCTATTTCCACTCATATGGTTCTTTATTAATGATCGTTATTAAGAAGACGGTAATATTTAATGGAATAGAATGGATATGTGTAGGAGAGATAATATTTGAGTGGCATGAGATTCAATTTTTGTTTTCCAAACCCACCACTTCAAAATTACTTATTATTTTTGTATTCTAGTAATTTTGAAAGAATGATATTTTTCCTCTATCAAGGTAGTCACTGTTAGACAATTATGACTCATAACAACACTATTTGTAAAAGACATTATGTTTTTGTACAAATTAACTATGTGACAAAGGAAATTATTTTTTTATCATTTTGTAATTGGATTACTTAGATATATATAAATGATAAAAGTCCATATGATTAGTACCGGATTAATAAGATATGAGATAATATTAATCCACAAAAGGTTTGATAATTAAATATCTCTAGTCGTAGTATTATCGAGACTGGACATCGATAATGCGGAATAGACTAGTGTTACACTTGTGCGCGTTATGGAAGCTTAACGACATAGTTCTCATATATTTAAGTATTGGATACTTATATAAGTGTGATAAGAGATTCTGTTAGCAGTTGGACCGGGAACAGCTTCGCTCTGGATAGACCCATCGGAGTCTCATTGGTAGTATGACTATATGTCTATGGGAATCCGAATCAGAGTAGGTGTATGTGGTCTTAACCTGAGAATTGCATCGCTAATACTTGCGACAATCAGTACGCTTTGGTTTTGATCGTCCATAGCTTTAACAGGTTCTATGTACGCCTCTTCTGGGTTTATTGAGAATCGTAGTGTATTGGGTGTGATGTCAAAATGGAAGTATCACTTCAGTCATATGGAGATGATGATCACGCAAGATACATAACTGGTACTTTTAAATGCTGCAGCTATCGGGATAGTATGATTAGGTCATGATTATCCGATTACAGAGACTAGTTGCTGATGATCCGATATATGCTTCGTACAGGGCAGACACAATTTCAGCCATAGGCCTAGCATGTGACATCCGATACTTGATCGTAATACGCAATACATTGTATATTACGCCTGATACAAATTATATATTCCTCGTTGAATATTTCTGGAGAATTGGATAGGCACAGTGCTTTGCTAGAAGCCAACCATGTATTGTAAATCGGTGAGAACGTGGTACGGGGTACGCACGTGTCGGATAGTCCGACAACCGTATTTACTGCCAACATATCCATGAATCTCTTGGGTCGCTTCCCAAAGATTCACCAATGACATTTGACTCAAACAGAATTAATCTGAGATTAATTATGAGAGAGAAAATTAATCTAGGATTAATTACGACAAGAATTAATCTGGGATTAAATTCGTACTGAAAAGAGAACGCGATTAATTTGGAATTAATCGGTAAAATAAATTTAATAGTTAAATTGGATTTTTCTATTTAATTTACTTATTTGGGCTAAAATAATATATCGGATATATTACTTGAAATTGGATTTCAATACGGAATTAAAATTGGATTTTAATTCAAGCGAACAAATTAATTTGGAATTAATTCGTAAGCGACTTTCGTAATAATTTTGCGATGCATAATTATTTAATTAAATTGGATTTAATTATTTAGCGACGGAAGATTCGTTTAGTCGGATTAAACGAACCTGTGCCCAAAGTGTAGTTGTGTGTTGAGTAAGCCAACTCAAATTTAGAATTTCAAAGTGGTGGGACCCACTTGACATACATCAACTTGTCAAAAGTTTATGGAAGTGGTTGACTCATTTAATGTAATCTTTCACACAACTAAAATGTGTTGAACAAGTTTTGTAACACTTACTTTTGTTTTAGAAACAACACAACATAAAAAAAAACACATCTCTCTCTCTTTTTTTCTCCTTGGTCGAGAGTTGCTCTCCTCCATAGACAAATTTTGCTTCAAAATTTGTTCAAAGCTAGCACTTGGGAGTTAAACTAAGTAGGGGTGAGCATCGGTTCCGGTTCTACCCGGAACCGGATCGATTTTTCGGGTTTGGAACCGAAACCGGTTGTAATCGGGTAGGTTCCGGTTCCAAATATGAAGGAACCGATTTTATCAGGGTAGGTTCCGGTTCCAAAATAGTCGGAACCGGAACCGGACCATGGAACCGGTTTATATGAACATAAATTTTAAACATTTGGCGTTCATTATTTAATTGTACAAATTTTAAAGAGTCGCAGTTCATATAGCAATATTTTAGTGCTTCTATCAAGTATATATAGAATGTATGTGTGTTTGTGTTAAACAGAGACGCTTAAAATTAGAAAATGAGCCCATTGCAAACAGAAACTGCTATAATTTAAAACTACCACAACTAGGGGAAAAATAATCAATCAATAAACAAAATTTTCCTTTACTCCATTTTATTTTGCCACAATTTTGTTTTAACAAAAAAAACATCTTCTTAATCTAATTCGAAATATTCCAGCACAGCAGAATTCGACTCTAAAATTATATGTATTTATTTTTTATCTTTTCATTTTCCTTCCATTTTCCCAGTAACATAAGTATAATGAAAATCTATATATAACTAATGATATCAATAATCAAATATTTTGAAAGAAAATAGTGGGATATTGTATAACCTTTCGTTCTTGAGCTTCCGCACTCCGATTTGGTCACTTTTTTTTCCTACGTACTCGTATCGGAATGTAGTTTTCATTAAAATATTTTAAAATATGGTAATTTGGAACCAGACCGGAAACCGTATTGGAACCGAATAATAGGGTACCCTGTTTAATTGGGTAGGTTCCGATTCCACTTAGTGCGAAACCGAATTTTTCCGGGTAGGTTCCGGTTCTATGCGGAACCGGAACCGGAACCGAAACCGGTTTTGCTCACCCCTAAAACTAAGGTGATATGGAAACTTACCATTGAGTTTGGAATTCATTTCAGAGCTTGGAGCTTCCAACATACAAAGAAAGCTTTTTGAAATCCACCATCCAAACCGATGTATGTAAGTTCTTTCCACAAACTAACTTGTTTAATTCACACACTTGAATCAATGCTTAGAGATCCTTAATATGTTTAGGACACTAACAGTCCCTCAAGAACAAAAGATTTGTTATAAATATTTTATTAAATAATTTTGAGTTTAAAATTTAAATGAGTCGGATGATATTTTATTTCTTATATTATATTTTATTTCTTATATCATATCAACTAAAGAAAATTGATGGTCGTTATTGAGTATTATTTACTTTTTTTTCAACTCAAAAGAAGTTTGGATTTTTTTATACATTTTTAAGTACTAAATTACAGAAGGATAGGTCAACCCTATTCAATATGTACTCAAAATTCAAAAGATTGAATAATTTTCTGAGGTTTTGGTCAGTCAAGGTTGGGTTACTACGGCCTGAGACCTCTTCCCCAGTGGGCCGATCGGCACTTGGACGAGAAGAATATTCTAAAGACCGAAAAATGAAAGTCAAATGGGCTCGACCCATGGTCATTCGGCTCATATTGGGCTCATCTCAGTCCAATATTATGTTGTGATATTTGATCCTTCTTTTTCTCTCATCAGCCCCACCTCCTAAATAATCTCATTTAATTCCCAATTTACCCTTATTAAAGAATAAAAAAAATTAAAATATGTTTTTATTAACGTAGGATCTATATAATCTGGCTCATTAGATGGAAATTTTTTACTGTATAATGGTGATATCGGGTCACTCATATAACAATTCAATAATATATTTTCTTGTTAAATTATAAATTATAAATCAACTAAATAAATGATAATTTTATTTTACGTACCAAAAAATTTATAACAAAAGCCACAAAACCGACCTAACTAGTCAAACTAGAATCAAATTTATACAAGTATATTCATGGTAAATGAAGCTAACTTTCGGAGATTCAAGCATCAGACCCCATATAGAAAGGTAACTCGTACTTGCAAAAAGTTCATGTACTTTGTTGTAGCAAAAGCCTTTGAATACAAAGTAAGGTGTTTCCATGACCTCCGTAATTGAGAATAATATCCCTAAATAACATGGAATAAATTCATGAATTACCCACTTAGGATTTAATCATACACTAGTAATCATACATGCATTACTAGTGTATGATTTATTTACAGACACATTGAAATAAATCTAAATATTTCACAACACAATTGCATATTTTATTACTCGTAGAGATTCCCTTAATCAAACTTAATTGATTTCCCTTCTAAATGAGCCAATACTCATATAAATATAGGAAATGGAATGGGTTACTATAAGCTCACATGCATGGCTTCTTATTTAATCACATGCATTTGGAAGCATTGATTAATCACATGCATTTGGAAGCTTATTGGCTTCTTTATATCCCTCCGAAATTGAGGCCATCATGGGTGTTCCATCAATGGAAATAATGTTGATTTACCACCCATTGATTTTCATTGATTTTTCAACATCTCTCACTCACGCATGACATGATCAACAATTTTTATCATTTTTACAAGAATAACTCATACTTAGCAATTGTGTCGTGCGACCAGCATTCTTCGAGAGCTCACTTGCTATAAAATCTGTTATGAATATATAGCTACTCAAATAATGAATATATACTATAATAGATTAAATATGCAGTATCCTCGATCATTTATTACAGTGCATCTCTCTCGATCTTTTTTCGAATGTAATATTTATTTTGTATTCACAATCATGTGTGATCACGTAGAACAACATAATTGGTCAACTAGTGAATACAAGCTAATACGATATTATTCATATAATTATCTTTCTCTTTTCATTAATCTCTCAACCTTGATTCAATTCACATTTCCAGAGATAGTCAATTAGATCAAATCTCTAATGATCTTTCAGTAACATTCTAAGATAACGATTATCAAATCTAAGCTTTAAGAAACAAATAAGAGTCTAATTGGTACAACAAGATTAAAATAATCTTAAGGGTCTCACACAATATCAATATCGAATCTTTACTTGTATTACCCTTATTAGTCGCGATTGTACACATGGTATGAAAACATGTGTTACAGTATTCTCTCATTTCCAATGGAGCATATGTCTCATCAAAAATACCATACAGACGATAGTTTAGACAATCAAAATGTCTAACTCACATAGACAATAAGCTTAAAATTTTATCTCATCTCCCCTTATCATAAAGTAATGGAGGCAATTACTTGTGTGAGAGGGCCAATCATTCACTTATCCGATATACTTCTCATACTAACTCATAGTATATTTGTTTAAACATATATTAATATAATAACATGTAAGCATTGAACATACATATCAATGAGTATTAACATCAATATACATTATTGGGAAAAATAACACATCATAAAATGTAAGTACACTAACATCTCTGCAAGCCCTGAGATTCTACGTATCTAACAAAGACATCTCTAGGAACGGACTTTGTTAATGGATCCGATATAATTTATTGTGTAGAAATGTACTTCATGTTTACCTCTTTCAGTGAAACTATGTCTTTTAAAAAGTTATATTTAATATCTATGTGTATAGTTTTACAATGGAATTTTAGGTTTTTTGTATAGGTGATTGCTGCTTCACTATCACAGTTGACTAATATTGGACTATAAGTATCATTTGTAAGGCCCAAATGATCCAAAAATCTTTTCAACCATACAGCTTCTTGCACTATAGATGAAAATGTCGTAAATCCAGCCCTCATTGTGGATAAGGTTATATATGATTATGTTCGAGCAGATGTGGGACCCATAGGGTCAGATCAGTGCCCCGCAGAGTGGAAGTTGGTCTAACCAGTGGATATCAAGAATGAGTGTATTTTTAAATAATTTAATGAAATAATATATTCCATTACGAGTATGTAGTGAAAAAACAGGGATAAATCGGAGTCCGAAAAAACTAAAAATGGGAGAAAATTGGGTCATGTGCACGCTGTGTGCAGCAACACACTGCATGTGCTGTGTTGTAGTGTAGGATACTGCTTTGCAACACAACATTATCGGGTTTGATCACTTTTTTTTTTATTTCTTAAAACCTTAAATACTTTCAAAAATCACTCAAAAATAATTTTAATTTCAAAAACTGTTAGGGTTGGTGCTCAGAGTGCCAATTTTTCTTATGTATTTCCTTGTAAATACTTATGTAACATTTTATTATGAATAAAATAAACAGTTTCTATTATATAACATATCTTTTTATATGGTAAAAACGTAAATGATCTTAGAATGATTAGTTATGATACTGTTGCAAAAGCGTCGCAACTGACATTAACTTGTATCATGACGTTGTCATTCTTAGAAAGTTCCTGGTCAAGGTTTACACTACTTGGTTAGTAAAGTAAACCCGTTGATACTGGTACATGTCGTATACTGAAATCTTGGATTCCAATGGTTTCTCAATGAACCATGAGTCTTGGAGACTCGTATAGACGTGTAGGTGTTTATAGCAGATAAACACTGAACGACTCACCGAAAATTCTTAATAGATGGTACACCAACGTCAATAAGAATCTTCTCGGGTTGAGTGAGCATAATGATTCTTTGACTTGAGATACCACTGTGGATATATGAGTTATCATCCACACTTTGATGGTAGTCACGTCATCGATCTATTTAGATCAGACCTCCGCATATTCGTTGGGTGTTGACTGATGCTCAGGATATCATGTGTGTATCAAGAAAGGATCTGTCAGTTATGTGTATAGAGCATATGTATTCAATATGGAATTAGCAATCTGTTAAATCCATGGGCCCGTGGTACACTATAGAAGTTAGTTATAAGTGTTATTAAGAGATTGTTAATAGAAACGTCAACATGATTATATCTATAGAGATTTGACGTTTATATCGATATCTCTGGAATAATCCGGATACATGTGACAGAAGGATTATACGTATGCAATGACCGCCACCTGTATAGTTCAAAGAGTTTATCCGTGTTCGTCATAATTTACGGCTGGGTAGATTATGGACAAGAAATTGGATTTCGTGACGGATATGTCTGAACCTAGAGTGTCTCACTAATGAAATATACTCGTAGAGCACTAGGACAACTTTTATGAATAATATTGATTATTTATAAATCGTTTAACGGTTAAACGAAAGATACACGCAAATGGACCTAATGGTCATTTCCTAATTAATGTGTATTTGTATTTAATGAATGATTTTATTAAATACACATTAATTAAATGTCAAATTATGATATTTGACATATATCGTTAATATATATGTGTTTCAATATTTAAAGTAAATATAGTACATATATTTAAAATATTTATATTTAAATAATTATTTAATTATTTAATTGTTAAATAATTAAAGTAATTGAAATATAAATATCTTAAATTATGATTAAGTTAGGAAATGGCATTATATGATTGGTTTGACTTATTGTAATACATTAAATGTTGTAATGATCAACAAAAATTAAATATCTAGATATTTTTGCTTCCAAAATTCGGCCAAGGGCAAGTGGGAAATATATATTGTTTTGTTTAATTCTTTTTCATTAGGTTAAGCATCCAAAATATTACAAAGGATAGTTGAGAGAAAACGTTAAAGTGTTGAGAACAAAAATCTTCCATTTATGTAAGTTTTTTTAACTTTTCTTAAACTAGAAAGTTGTTTCTATTGTTCTAAGCTACAACATGTGTTACTTGGAAGTTTTTTTCTACTCTCTTGATTTTGTAATAAGTTTGTTGGAAGTTTGATGAAAGATGTTTGCATGTTTGATTAACAAAGTAAGCTTATAATTGGTTATTAAGCTCTCTTTTGATTATTTGATAATGAAGTTGCCATTCTAGAGTTGTTAGGCCACTCATTGATGACCTAGAATTATTTTTGTGTTGTTTCAAAGTGGTGATACTTGTTTGGTGTTGTGAAGATTGAATTAAAGTGTTGAATTTATTTAATTTGGTGTAATTTGTTCAAATGAAGAATTTATAAAATTAGGGTTCTTAACCCTTTACAAATTTGAGGCTTTTCATATATGTGTTGAGTAAGGATTTATATATGATGTATATTAAATTTTGTGATGATTTGATTTCATCTTGACTTATTTTGAACAAGATTGGACTAAAGTGAAAAACTTGGAAAATTCTTGGTGCTCTCGGCAATTTTGGAATTTTATGGATTTTGAGTTGCAATTTGTATTTTGATGTATTTGACATGTATAAATCATTTTGGGATTGATTTGGAATCACTTAAAATTTTATTTGATAATTTAAGGACCAAAATGAATAAAATATAAACTTTGAGGGGTCATTCGGTAATAATGAAGAAATCTGATTGTTGGGTAAAAAATTCAGTTTTTGAGTATTGATTAATTAGAATAAATATGTTTATTTTAATTACCCGAAAAAAATTATTGAAATCAGAAAATTTTGATTTTTCGCGTTCCGCTGCGTTTTCCCGAATTTGCCCCTAAAAATCCCTACAAAATGGTATCAGAGCGAGTCTCATTCAGAACACTCAATATGATTATACCTTTAAATTCAATATTTTATTTAATCTTTACTTTATGCGATTAAATAAAGTAAAAGCATCTTTTACGGAAAAATCCTTATTTTAAAAATAAGGTTTTATATTTAATATGTATTTGATGCATATTAATTAGTCCGTCTTATCAATACCGCTTATGGATAAATAATCTACTACTATATCTGAGAACGTGCCAAAGCTGTGAGGATATAACAAGTAGAAATTTTTCTATACCGGATATATTTTGATATTAGGTGAATTCAAGTGAAAGCGAAATCCTGAACATGCCAAAGCTGTCAGGGTTACGCAAGTATCTTGAATTTATCATTGACAAGTTTAACCTTAGTACGCCTTATTGTGAACGTTCCAAAGCTGTCATAAGAAACGATCAGGATCGAAACCCTAGGAGTCACTGTTGAGTGATCGACAATGAGTTGTCTACCTAATGAATATACGTAGGCAAGAACGTGCCAAAGCTTTGAGCCGAATTATATTCATGGGGTCCACCTTTCACTATTATGTTATGATTTGATTATCGCATGTTTTGTATTATGTCTAGGGATTACAGTTTTACATGAAATAGTGAGAGGGGCATTTTTAAATTAAAAATCCATGATCTATTTAATGCTTTTGATATTATATGAAACAGTTATGTCTGCTAATCGTTGATTCACTATCTATTTGATAGATCTACGATGGTGGCACCTTCGACCAATCCTTTTGCTCGTAGGCTTGATACGAATACGCTTAAGGGCGCTAAGAACTTTGTGGACTGGGATATGGATTTGAGGATTGTCCTCGGATCCGAAAAGTTGGGATATATTTTAGAAGGTCCACTACCTCTTGCTATATCAGAGGATGCATCACCTGAAGAGATTGAGACTTTCCATAAATGGAAAGATGATGATTTAAGGGTTAAATCATTCATTCTCAGTTCTCTTTCTTCTGAACTGAAGAGGCAATACTTTGAGATGCATGATGCTTATAGCATGATGACACAACTTCGTGAATCGTTCATGAACCAGGAACAGGTTGTGGTTCATAGAGTTGCAATGGAACTATTCCATTCTAAACGTGATGAGGGACATGCTGTGAGCACACATGTGCTTCATTTGATCGAGCAATTGAGGCGCAATGATTTCCCTCTCAATGATACTTTATGACGGAGTGTCATACTTTGTTCGCTCCCGGCGTTGTATCGCCAGTTTGTCATGTACTTCAACATGAATGAGATTCACTGCTCTTATAGTGAGTTGCATAGGATGTTTCTCACAACGGAGGAGGATTTGAAGAAAGGAGTTCTGAATCGCCTTCCGAAACCCACTTCACTTTCCGGTTCTTCCTAATCCAAGTCGAAGGGGAAGAAGACAAGAGGAAAGAAGAAGAAAAGGTTTAAATGTTCCTCTGCAGGCTAAGGCATCTAAGCCCAAAAGAGCTTCTGAAGATAAATGCCATCACTGTCAGAAGGTCAGGCACTGGAAGAGGAACTGTTTAGACTACCTTGCCCAGATTAGGAAGGAAAAAGCATCAACGTCATATACTTTTATTTTCCCTATTATTGATATTTCATTGGCTTGTGAAACTATTACTTCTAATTGGATTTTAGATTCTGCTTGTGCTATTCACATTTGCAATTCGTTGCAGGTGCTGACGAAAAGTAGACGACTGAATTCTGAGGAGATGCATTTGCGATTCGGGAGTGGCGACTCTCTGGATTCGGTTACAGTGGGCTTATGCGAGATTCCCCTACCCAATGGGAGACTTTTGTTGCATGACTGCTATTTTATGCCAGGATGTGTGACGAATATTATGTCACTTTTTGTATTAGATACTGAAGGATATAATGTAAATATTAAGAATCGTTCTTTATATTTATATGATAGAAATAATATTAAGATCCTTTGTTGTCCAAATGAGCATGGTCATTACATATTGCGTACCTCATAAGATATCTTTAATACTGGAATTAATAAACGTAAACAATCTGATATAAATAATATTGAACTGTGGCCCATGAGGTTGGGTCATATAGGCGTGAAATGCCTAACCCAGTTAGTCAGAAATGGTTTGATTCATGATCTCACCATTGAACCCTATCCAACTTGTGAATCTTGCATTCAATGTAAAATGACCAAAGCCCCATTTTCGGGTGTTGGACACCGAGCCACTGACTTATTGAACTCGTACATTCTGATGTATGTGGTTATGAGTTAGACTACACACAGTGGTTTTTCATACTTCATTACCTTTACCGATGATGTGTCACAGTATGATTATTTTTATCTGATGAAATATAAATCGGAAACCTATAAAAAAGTTCAAAGAATTCCGAAATAAAGTAGAAAAACAAATTGGACAGTATGTTAAATGCCTTCAATTTGATCAGGAGCGGTGAATATATGAGTGGAGAGTTCAGTGATTATTTAAAAGAGAATGAGATTCTCGCTCAATATACTCCTTCTGGTACTCCACAACATAATGGAGTGTCAGAGAAGAGAAATCACACATTATGGATATGGTCCGATCTATGTTGAGTTTTACAGATTTGCCCTATTACTATGGGGTTATGCTCTTTAAACTGTCGCTCATCTTCTAAATAAGATTCATTCCAAAGTTGTTCCTACAATGCTATATGAGATATGGACCGGTAGGAAACCAAATCTTTGTTATATTAAGATTTGGGGCTGTCCTGCATTCGTCAAGATGGCTAAGCAGAATAAGTTTTTACCTCGAGGGCAGAACTTTAGGTATGTTGGATATCCTTCAAATACGAAATGATATTTGTTCTAAGATACCGAGGATCGAAATGTGTTCGTAGCTCGCTTCGAAAAATTTCTAGAGATAAATTTTTGTCTAAAGGTGGTGATCATAGACATGTTAAACTTGATGAAGTACAACCTGAGACCAACGAACCAACGAAGGAAAATGAAGTTCAAGAAGATGAGGAACCTTCAACTCACACACTCCGTAGGTCACAAAAGGTATCTAGACGTCCTGAACACTTGTATTTGATACAAGAAAAGAGTCTCGATGTTCTCTTAGTTGAAGAGACTGACCTTTTTACCTATAGAAAATCGATGTTGGACATCGACTCCGTGAAGTGGAAAGACGTCATGAAATCCGAGTTAGACTCAATGCATGAGAATCAAGTTTGGAACTTGGTTCCGCTTCCAGAAGGAATTGTTCCTATCAGTTGTAAATGGATTTACAAAAGGAAACGCGGGTCTGACGGAAAGGTTGAAACCTTTAAGGCTCGACTGGTAGCTAAAGGTTACTCGCAGCGACCTGATGTTGACTACGATGAAACTTTTTCACCAGTTGTGATGCTAAAGTTTATAAGGATTTTTTTGTCTATTGTCGCTTACCATGATTATAAGATTTGGCAAATGGATGTCAAGACGGCTTTTCTAAATGGATTTTTTGATGAAGAAATTTATATGGAACAACCGGAGGGTTTTGCATCCAGGGAGAAGTCAGGCATGGTATGCAAGCTTAAGAAGTCCATTTATGGACTTAAACAGGCTTCACGAAGTTGGAATCTTCGATTCGACGAGATAGTCAAATTGTCTGGTTTTCTCAAGAATTCAGAAGATTCCTGTATGTATAAGAAGGCCAGTGGGAGTATGGTGGTATTTTTAATTCTCTATGTTGACGACATCCTGATCATTGGGAATAATATTGGGATGATGCAAGGCGTCAAAGCTGACTTCTGTAAGAATTTCTCCATGAAAGACCTATGTGAAGCTTCTTATGTCTTAGGCACAAAACTCTATAGAGATAGAGAAAGGAAGCTTATTGGGTTATCTCAATCAACGTACATAGATACAATCTTAGAACGGTATAATTTTGGTAACTGTAAGACATCAAACATATCGTTCATACATGGCTTACATCTTTCAAAGAAGATGTGTCCAAAAACGGAATATGAAAAGATTAGAATGTCTAATCAGTCTTATGCTTCGTGTTTGGGCAGCATCATGTATGTCATGTTATGTACTAGGCCTGATATCAGCTTCGCAGTTAGTGTGACCAACACGTATCAGTCCAATCCAGGAAATGACCATTGGATGGCTATTAAACATATCCTCAAATATCTTAAAGGTACTAAGGATAAGTTGATAATATATGGAGGAAATGAAATGTAAGTTAATGGGTACACAAACTTCGATTTCCAATACGATCCTGATGATAGAAAGTCTACATCAGGATTCATGTTTACCCTTAACGGAGGTGTAGTTTGTTGGAAGAGTTCCAAACAGGGGTCAATAGTTGATTCCACCACAGAGGCAGAATATATTACATCTTCTGAAGCTGCAAAGGAAGCTGTATGGGTTAGGAACTTTATCACAGAATTGGAAGTAGTCCCAAGTATCGAGAATCCGATTCCGTTATACTGTGATAATACTGGAGCCATTGCGCAAGCAAAGGAACCAATGGCGCATCAGAAGTCGAAATATGTGGAACAAAAGTACCACATCATTCGAGAGATTGTGTCGCGAGCGGACATTATCGTGTGCAAGGTACATAGTGAAGATAATGTAGAAGACCCGCTTACCAAGGCCATTCCTCCGAAGTTATTTGATAAACATGTAGAGTCGATGGGTATTAGATACAATCGATATTGGCACTAGAGAAAGTGTGAGAATTTGTTAGGGTTGGTACTCAGAGCGCCAATTTTTCTTATATATTTCCCTGTAAATACTTATGTAACATTTTATTATGAATAAAATAAACAGTTTCTATTATATAACATATTTTTTTATATGGTAAAGACGTAAATAACCTTAGAATGATTAGTTATGATATTGTTGCAAAAGCTTCGCAACTGACATTGAGTTGTATCGTGACGTTGTCATTATTAGAAAGTTCCTGGTCAAGGTTTGCACTATTAAGTCAGTAAAGTAAAACTGTTGAGAATGGTACATGTCGTATATTAAAATCTTGGATTCCAATGGTTTCTCAATGAACCATGAGTCTTGGAGACTCGTATAGACGTGTTGGTGTTTATAGGAGATAAACACTGAACGACTCAACAAAGATTCTTAATGGATGGTACACCAACGTCAATAATAATCTTCTCGGGTTGAGTGAGCATAATGATTCTTTGACTTGAGATACCACTGTGGATATATGAGTTATCCTCCACACTTTGATGTTAGTCATGTCACCGATGTATTTAGATCAGACCTCCGTCTGTTAGTTGTGTGTAGACTGATGCTCAGGATATCATGTGTGTATCAAGAAAGGATCTGTCAGTTATGTGTACAGATCATATGTATTCGATATGGAATTAGCAATCTATTAAATCTATGGGTCTGTGGTACACTGTAGAAGTTGGTTATAAGTGTTATTAAGAGATTGCTAATAGAAACATCGACGTGATTATATCTATATCTCTGGAATAATCTGGATACCTGTGACAGAGAGATTATTCGTATGCAATCACCTCAACTTGTATGGTTCAGAGAGTTTATTCATGTTTGTCATAATTTACGGGTGGGTAGATTATGGACACAAAATTGGATTTCGTGAAGGATATGCCAGAACCTAGAGTGTCTCACTAAAGAAATATAATCGTAGAGCACTAGAACAACTTTATGAATAATATTGATTATTTATAAATCGTTTAATGGTTAAACGAAAGATACAAACAATAGGACCTAATGGTCATTTCCTAATTAATGTGTATTTGTATTTAATGAATGATTTTATTAAATACACATGAATTAAATATCAAATTATGATATTTGACATATATCATTAATATATATGTGTTTGAATATTTAAAGTAAATATAATACATATATTTAAAATATTTATATTCAAATAATTATTTAATTATTAAATAATTAAAGTAATTAAAATATAAATATCTTAAGTTATGATTAAGTTAGGAAATGACATTATATGATTGGTTTGACTTGTTGTAATACATTAGATGTTGTAATGATCAATTACAACATGTAAACTAAGATTTAATTAATTGAAACAAAAATTAAATATCTAGATATTTTTGCTTCCAAAATTCGGCCAAGGGCAAGTGAGATGTATATATTGTTTTGTTTCATTTTCTTTCATTTGGTCAAGCATCCAAAATATTACAAATGATAGTTGAGAGAAAAAGTTTAAGTGTTGAGAACAAAAGTGAAGAAATCTTCCATTGATGTAAGTTTTTCTAACTTTTCTTAAACTAAAAAGTAGGTTCTATTATTCTAAGCTACAACATGTGTTGCGTGGAAGTTTTTCTACTCTCTTGATTTTGTAATAAGTGTTTTGGTAGTTTGATGAAAGATGTTTGCATGTTTGATTAACAAAGTAAGCTTATAATTGGTTATTAAGCTCTCTTTTGATTATTTGATAATCAAGTTGTCATTTTAGAGTTGTTAGGCCACTCATTGATGACCTAGAATTATTCTTGTGTTGTTTCAAAGTGGCGAGACTTGTTTGGTGTTGAAGATTGAATTAAAGTGTTGAATTTATTTAATTGGTGTAATTTGTTCAAATGAAGAATTTATAAAATTAGTGTTCTTAACCCTTTCCAAATTTGGGACTTTTCATATATGTGTTGAGTAATGATGTATATATGATGTATATTAAATTTGGTGATGATTGAATTTCATCTTGACTTGTTTTGAACAAGATTGGACTAAAGTACAAAACTTGGAAAATTCTTGGTGCTTTTTGCAATTTTGGAATTTTATGGGTTTTGAGTTGCAATTTGTATTTTGTTGCATTTGACATGTATAAATCATTTTGGGATTCACTTGGAATCACTTAAAATTGTATTTGACAATTTGAGGACCAAAATGAACAAAATGCAAACTTTGGGGAGTCATTCGGCAATATTGAAAAAGATATGATTTTTGGGTAAAAAATTTATTTTTTGAGTATTGAGTAATTAGAATAAATATGTTTATTTTAATTACTCGAAAGAAAATTATTGAAATCGGAAAATTTTGATTTTCCGCGTTCCGCTGCGTTTACCCAGAGTTGCCCCTTAAAACCCCAATAAAAACAACCTCAACATATGTTATACAACAAATATATATATACTCTAAATATATATATGTGTGTGTGTATTTCTTTGAATCAAAACACAACCAAAATAGAATCCCACAATGAAATGACTCACGAATAATTATAGGTCACCCAAAGATAGTCAAGTGATTCTAGAATGGTAGCCATGACTACAAACTATTATCTAGAGTTCCAAACTCTAATTTTATCTTTTTGTCCAACATAAACATTTTGACCCAATCACAAGTATATTATGTTTATACTTTTAAAGCATCCATACATTATTTGTTAGCCTAATTTTAATATAAAGCTATGTTATTATGTATCACATACATAATGCATCACTATATGTTTGACTAATGATAACTAATTAATGAAAAACATAGCTTAAAGAATATCAAACTTACCTAGTAAACTTGATTGCAAGATCTAATCTTTTTCTCCTTGTTGAAATATTGTTGAGAACTTCCAAATCTAGCAAGCTTGATTCCAAAATCCAATATTGATTTCAAATTTAGCAAGCTTGATTCCAATATTCAATCTTGATTTCTCTTTGTTGAAATGTTGTAAAGAACTTTCAAAATTTCTCTAAACATTTCTTTTACTTAGGTTAATATTTTTAAATCTTGTTTGTTTTAGATTTCACAAGCTTAACTTTCTTACGCTCAAGCTTAATTAAAAATTTACTCAAACTTGCATTTTTATAGCAAAACTTATGCAATTTTTGATTAATAAAAGTCTTAATCAACTTCTAGGTGGGCTTAATCTAATTTGTTCAAATATATATAATTAGGTGTGACTAATCACATTTGTCTACCACTTTGATTTAATCCAATTAAATCAAGACAAAGTTTAACAAATGGATTAGTTCATTGTCTACCACTTTGATTTAATCCAATTAAATCAAGACAAATACATCTATTATTGCACATTTGTAATTACCAACATATCCTCTAATAATAGAGATATTTATGAAATTATAACAAAACTCTTGTGTGATTTTGGATTAATCCAATTAATCCAATTGGGTCAAAGTAAATATTTAATGTTATCCAATAATACTTAATTAATTTAATTGATAATTATAATATTAAATATTATTTATTATCAAATATTATTGGCTACCCAAGTGCTCAACAAGTACACTTCATATTATGGGACTCTCTGAGTCCAGACAAGTTCATCATATAAGCATAGCTTATATGTACGCAATTCGGCTACCTTCGAATTTACGAAGAACACGAATGATATTTCTGAACTATACAAGTCGAGGTCATCACTAATGTTTAACAATCCATTCGTTCTAGGCTATCCGAGTTGTGCTTAAGAAACATAGATTACACTGTCAAGTTTCCAAGGCGCACATCTCATGTCGACATGCCCACGATTCTTTACAACTAATCAGAATGCCATTTCTAATATATGCGATCTACCCTAGGTGTTCCGCTTTGACCAAAGCCTTAAGAATCGTGACTTACTCACATGGATATCTAAACCCATTTATGGTACACATACTGGCAAACAGATCATATCTTGATACATACTAGATTAATGAGTGCATCGGTCCACACTCAACGAACATCTAGCGGTTAGACCATGAAAGGTCTCTGACATATCTGGCATCAGAGTGTGGAGGGTCACACATACAAAATCAATATTATCATATAGTCAATGGATTATATATGCTACTCGATTCGATGAGATTCCTATTGACGGTGGTGTGTACTTCCAACTATTAGGAATCACATGTGTGACCGGTGCATAATCACACATGTATAACGCAAGCGCACGTATCGTTCAAGTAGTATAAAAAGTATCGATCCCACGAGGACTTAATACCTAATCTATTAATTTTATGAGGTCAAATGATTACTAGTATCTAACATGTTGATTGATTGATTTGAAATGGTGATGATTTTAAATTTAAAAACAAGTGAATAAAATTACACGAAAGTAGGTTTAAGAAAATTCAATATTATGAAACCTAAAATTCCTTTGTCAAGTTTAATTTAGATTTACCAGATCAATCTTATTAATGGCCAATTAACAAGACACATTAAGCTTAAAACTTAATAAGTAAACCTTTAAATTACCCAAACTATAAAATAACCCCTTATAAACCGGTGATATTAGAATTCATCACCACCCCAAATAACTAACTTAGTTACGACACATAACTAGGGCTAGTAAAAACTTAAAAGTAAAAGACATAAAGTAAAAATGCTGAAAAGTAATTGAAGTAAAGTAAAAGCTGAAAAGTAAATTACAATAAAATAAAATGCTAAGGTAAAAGGATCAACTTTTACTATTACTAATTTAGATATCTCCCTTAATATAATGTATTAACTTGTGATTATTTTACCAACCAGCCATATAGGCGGTAACCTGATTAAGTCAAATTAAGTCCAACCAGCCATATAGGCGGTATCAAAATTTGTCCATAAACCTGCCATATAGGCGGTAAGAAAGTTTAATTACCAACCGACCAATATGGCGGTATCCTTGCTTAGTCAGATTAAAACCAGTTTATAAATGATTACCAACCGGCCAATATAGCGGTATCCTCATTAAGTCAAATTTTAAATAGTGAATATATTATAATTAAGGGAGATTAATCTAAATAGCAATAGTAAAAGAATTACCTTTCACCATAGCGGGGGAAGTTACCTCCTCATGTTGAATAGTAAAAACTGTAAAAATAAAGAAAGTAAATTACTATTACTTTTACAGAACGTAATTAAAATTAATTACAAAACTGAAATTAAAATAAACTAGATAGAAAATTCCCTATTTACATAAGAGAATTCAGAAAGGAAGGTACATCTAAAACTGAAATTTCGACCTCTATTTATAGGCGTCAATAAGCCCCGCGCGTCGCGACGTGCACATTTCTTCTTACGTCTCGATGCACTGACGTGGTAGCTTCTGATTCGTCCATTTCAGATTCTTATATGCAACGTGACAATTTGGATAAATGAGTCAATAATTGAGCTGACTTGGCGATGACATGGCACTGACGTGGCAACACGTGGCGAAAGTTATTATCGGCACCATAGAATTGCAACACGTGGCACTCTGTGATTGGCTGATGATGACGTGGCATGTTGACTCGGTCTTCTACTGACATGGATGATGACGTGACTGACACGCGGGATGACACGTGTCGACACGTGGCGATGGAGATTGTCGGCACCATAGGATGATGACACATGTCACGGCGCACGTTAGCAGATCGGTTGTGATGTTGACACGTGGCACGGCGCACGTTAGCAAAGTCCGGCGCACGTTAGCAAAGTCAAACTTCTCAGATTCTGACATGTGTCCCCGACGCACGTTAGCATGGTGCGGCTCATTTTAGGCGTCGCGACGCGCCAAATGATAAAATTGCCCTTTTGTGTTCTTTTTCACTATTTTGGCCCCAAATCACCTCCAGAATGTCCTGAAACTTTATTTATCTATAAAATAACACAAAACACATCAAAATATTCACAAAACTCAAGAAACTATACAAAATATTAAGTTAAATGAGTGGAAAATAGTGATATAATTACCACTCATCACACCCCCAAACCTAACATTTTGCTAGTCCTCGAGCAAAACATAGAATAAAATGACATAAACATCTTTAAAATAAAAATTAACTAAGCCACTTTCGTAGGGATCACGGTTGCATTTAGAGTATGCAACAAGCCTTTAAACCACTAGGTGTCCCTAGTGGACGAGTTGTAGTCTTGTGAGGGTTTACAGCAATGATACCCACAAACATTTTACAAAAGTAAAAATGTAGTAAAACTAATGCACACAAAAGCAAAAAGACAAGAGAAAAGAGAATAAAGAAGTTAGTGACTAATCATGTGAAGCTTCTACTCCAAGTCACTAGTTGTTTTCTTTCTTTCTAAATTACTGAATAAGTAAATTCTCCGGTTATATTTTACCATTCTCTATATGCACAACCGAAAAAATATTAAACAACTCATTTTTGCCCACAACAGTCACAAGTGCAGTTGATAAGAGAGTAATATTTTTGTCCTAAAGTTTTATCAAAATTCACACCTTTTTGTAGCAATGGAATATTTTTTCTGATTTTTTTTTCTTTGATTTTTGATTTTTTTTATTTATATACAATATCTTCCATCTATGTAGCGAGTGTTGGGTCGGTGGCTCCCAAACCAGTTGGCTTTAGGGCACCAAGTTTTAAGACACCTCTACAGACTTAATTACTCAGACTTCAGATATATATATTTCTGCAACATCCTTGATCCATGTAGCGAGCTTTGGGCCAGTGACTCCCAAACCAGTTGGCTTTAGGGCATTAGGTGTTAAAACACCCATACAGACTTAATAACTCGGATCTCAGACGTTTTTTTTTTTTACTCCATTGCTTTTTGAGATGCTTCCTCCAATTAAACTAGAGCACTGAATATTACAAACTTTTCAATTTCAGCTTATGTCCGTATGTTACCATGCATGTTGATAATACCTGCCAACTGAGCATATGAAGATTCATTTTAGTCAGTATTATGGAGAATTCACAAATTAAATAATTCAAAAGGAAATAAACAAAAATTAACTTGTTCCGAATTAGGTTTGAGATACGTCTCAGGAGTGGAAACTCCTTACTCAGCTATCTCTACCAATTTCACCCTTTTAGTCAAAATAAAAACACAAAAACGCAAAATATTTTTGTAATTTTTGAAAAATTTTCAATTTTTTTTGTATTTTTCGAAAAATTATGGACTAAAAATAAAAACAACACACAACTAAAAACAAGATACTGATCAACTAATTCCCTCCCCCAAACCTAAATGAGACATTGTCCCCAATGTCTTAAACAGTAGAAGAAGAGTTAAAAGATAGTATCTGATTAACTGAAATTCTACATGAAAAGTTAAAGGTTAAGATCCAGATTAATCCGATGTCTCTTACCACGATCGTCCTCAGACCAATTTATCTTTGAAAGGATATGGTCAATTTGTGGTTCATAGGCTAAGATTTGGTCAATTAGATCCGGAGCAGTTCTGGCAATGAAGATGAGTTCTTTTAAAGGTTTTGACACGAACCCATTTCTCCGAGCATCATTAAGAAACACACAAAGAAAATCATAAAATCCTTCAACGTTGTACAATCCAAGCAGTTTCTGGTGTATGTTCAGGTTCGCCCAAGATAACACTGTAAAAATTTCCTCAAATGTACCCAAGTCACATGGCAAAGCAATAAAAGCATCAGCACGGTTAATCATTTCTACCAGTCGTTCAGACATACCTGACACGATTAACTCTTCTCCGTTTGATGGTCCAATAATATTTGCTTATGCCAAGGGTTTTGGGATGATTCCTAAAGCGTGACTGCCTCCCTTATGTACAGCTTTTGAAACGATCCCTATAAGTCAAAGATTGCCTCCGCCATATACTAAGTGCATATTCCTTGCAGCTAAGACTCGACCCAATTCCTGTACTGCTTCTACGTATTGTGGCTTAACACCAACACTAGTACCGCAAAACACACAAATGTTTTCAACTCGTCTTCTTGAAGTGGCTTCCATGTTTTACTCTGGATGTCTTCAAAAGTTCAATGATGAGTTGAATTTATAACACCTGAAAGGGGTGAGTAAAATAATAGCACTAAGTACCTGCCAAACGACAATTATTAGTTAACAGTAAAATAAATCGTGATAGTCAAAAAGGTCTGGATCCTGTCGGAGAAAATAAAAGAAAACAACAAAACAAATTACAATTATTAGGAAAAGACAAAGAAATATAATAATTACAATAATTTACAGCTTGATTGACGTCTATGCGTCAAGGACAAGCTTCCCATCCAATTTTCTTATAAATTGGCAAATAAGGTTTTTTTGAGTCAGATTCCCGAGACTTAACTGTTGTCTTTCTTTTTGGAATTGTGTATGTAATTTGTGAATGGCTATATGAACATATCCATTGGGATGCGTCTCAAGAGTCGAAGATATATTATCTAAAGACTCCTTTACTCAAGCCATCCCTAATAAATTTAATTTTGTCTTCGCGATTATCAAATACTATTCCTAAAGAACAGACAACAAGTATTGCAATTCCAGCGTGCACATTTGTAACAAACACCCATATGCTTAGCTCTACGTTTCTTTGCATATGTGCTTTTTCCAAAACCGGGTAAATAAGAATTACATGAATCAGAATACTCACCTGCTAATCGGACTCGTGCTTCAATTACCTAACGAATGTCATTAGGAATATCATGGACCATCAGTAGTCTCATCCGTTCCAAGCGAGCTTTGTAAACTTTCATCAGAGATTTTTGAGGGAGAGAAGAAAATTGCTTGTGAAGATTTGCGAAAACTTCTTCCATCCTGAAATGAATTAACCTGCGAAAACAAAACACTCAAAATGAAATCCCCCAAATCACAATATATACACAAATTGCATGGGTTGCCTCCCTACGAGCGCTAAGTTTAACATCGTCATCTAGACGTGACGTCTCGAACGTTAGGCTGGATCTGAAAGTGTGACACTTTCTTTTTGTCGCTCAAATGATTCTCCCCAGTAGTGCTTGACACGCTTGTTTTTAACCTTGAATGTTTTACTGGAGTCGGGATCATGTATCTCAACGGCTCTGTCTGGTAAAACCTTGGTGATCACAAATGGACCTGACCACCGTGATTTTGGCTTCCATGGGAAGAATTTCACCCTTGATTTGTTTAACAGTACCTTCTGCCCTGGTTCCAGTTGTATGCGCACTAACTTCTCATCATGTCTTTTCCTTGCCTTTTCTTTGTACAATTTGGCATCCTCAAAAGGCTGATTATGAAATTCCTCCAATTCGTTGAGCTGATGGAACTTTTTCTCTTCTATTGCTTGTAGTGCAAGAATTGGTTTTTTAGTGTAAAAGATGCTCTATCTTCAGGCTCCACAGGCAATTGACATGTTTTAAGTTTGTCAATAGAACTTTACATTTCATCAGAATTCTGGATGGTACTGTGTATTACATCAAGTCTGAAATATTCCTCATTCTTTTCATCATCTAGGAAATTCATGGATTTGAAAACATTGAATGTTACTTCTTGGTCCTGTACCCTCATGGTTAATTCTCCTTTTTGTACATCAATAATGGTTCATCTTGTAGCCAAGAACGATCTCCCGAGGATGATTGGCACGTCTGCGTCTTCCTCCATATCAAGGACAATAAAATCTACTGGGAAAATGAATTTGTCAACCTTGACCAGCACATCCTCAACTACGCCTCTTGGAAATACGAGCGTTCTATCAGCAAGTTATAGAGAGACTGAAGTTTGCATTGTTTCTCTAATCTGTAGTTTCCTGAAAATTGAAAAAGGCATCAAGTTAACACTTGCACCTAAATCACATAAAGCCTTACCAAAGTTATGTTCTCCTATGATGCATGGAATGGTGAAACTGCCAAGATCTTTCAACTTTGGGGGAAGCTTCCTCTGAATGATGGCGCTGCATTCTTCTGTCAATGCTACTGTCTCGTAATCTCCCAATCTCCATTTTCGTGAAAGAATATCTTTCATGAATTTTACATAGCTGGGCATTTGTTCCAAGGCTTCTGCAAATGGAATATTGATGTGCAGCTTTTTTAACACCTCTAGGAAATGAGCAAACTGCTTGTCCAGTTTGTTTTTCTGAAGACGCTGAGGAAAAGGTGGAGGTGGAGTGATCTATTCTTTTTCCCTTGCTTCTTTTTCCTCCATCTGTTGCTTTGTTTCTTTTGGAATATCTTCAATTGTTGCCTTGATTCCAACATCTTTGTTGATTTCAGTATCACTTTTTAATATGATGGCATGACATTGCTTATTTCCTATGTTCCTTGGATTTGGTTCTGTGTTGCTAGGAAGGGTACCTGGTGGTCTGTAACTCTGAGCATTGGCCAGTTGTCCGATTTGATTCTCCAGTGCTTTGATGGAAGTAGATTGGTTCTGAAACATATCATCATACTTTTTTAACTGAGCTAGCACTTCTGCTATTCCTGGTTCATTTGCTTGCTCCTGGCCTTTGTTCTGTTGCTGGAATCCAGGTGGTGGATAGTTCTGCTATTGGAATCCAGGTGGTGGATTGTTCTTTTGCCCTGAATTGTTGCTGCATGAAAAATTGGGATGATTCCTCCACCATGGGTTGTAGGTGTTGGAGTATGGATTATTCCCCTGTCTATTGAAATTGTTGACATAATTCACCGTTTCTTCAAGTTGGTTTGGTTCTGGTGCTCCTCCATATGGTGAACTTGTGGATCTAGTGGTAAAAGTCTCCATAAATTTGCATATCTGATCCAGCTTGGCGTTGACTGCTGTATTGGCTCCACTTTCATAAATTCATGCAATTCTTTGGATCATGCTCCTTTCTGTTGGCCACAAGGAATTATTTTTGGCCATTTCTTCGATTAGGTCCCAGGCTTGATCTTCTCATTTTTCCATTAAAGCTCCTCTAGCAGCAGCATCGATTGTGGTTCTCATCAGTCCAGAAAGTCCATTATAGACAGTTTGGACTTGAAGCCATTTTGGAATCTCAAGGTGAGGACATTTCCGGAGCAAATCTTTGTACCTTTCCCAAGCTTCGTACAGAGTTTCCGAGTCTTGTTGTACAAAGGATGTGATGTCCTTCCTCAGCTTTCCAGTTCTGGCTGGTGGAAAGTACTTTGTAAGAAATTTGGTGGCTAAAGTGTTCCAAGTTGTGATGGAACCTGCTGGTACTGAATGTAGCCAAACTTTAGCTATGTCTTTCAAGGAGTATGGAAAAACACGCAGTCTCATTGCTTCTTCAGTTTCTCGGTTATAATTGAAAGTGCCGCAAACTTCCAGGAAGTTGCTGATGTGGGTATTAGGATCTTCAGTTGCTTTTCCCCCAAACTGCATTGACTGCTGAATCATCTGAATGCATGTTTTGATGTCACATGCATTTGCTGGTAAATGAGGAAGTACAATACAATAAATAAAGCCATCGACCATCAGAATGGTTCTGTCTCGAATGGGTATTGGTGGTGCAACCTCCAACGGTTCAGGTTCCATGTTGACTAAAGCTTCTTGGTATTCACGCCTTTCCATTCTCAACTGTCTGATGGTTCTTTCAATTTCTGGGTCGAGCGGTCGGAGTTCAAAGCTTCTGGTTTTTCTCATGTAGTTTCTGATAACCTGAAACACAAGAAAACAAAAACAATAAGTAAAAAGAAATTAGATACAAGTAACGTATCTAACCCCAAAACTAATAGTGAAAGATAAATAAGTCCCCGGCAACGGCGCCAAAAACTTGACAGGTGCATAATCACACGCGTATAACGCAAGCACACGTATCGTTCAAGTAGTATAAAAAGTATCAATCCCACGAGGACTTAATACCTAATCTATTAATTTTATGAGGTCAAATGATTACTAGTATCTAACATGTTGATTGCTTGATTTAAAATGGTGATGATTTTAAATTTAAAAACAAGTGAATAAAATTGCACGAAAGTAGGTTTAAGAAAATTCAATATTAGGAAACTATCTAGGTTGTGAATCTTTCTAATATCTTTTAAAAGATGAAATGGTTATTTCATGTTTGGGCAATATATCAGTTTACTAAACTGGAACACTAAATTTTGCGAAAGCCTCTATCGATGGTCAGACGCAAATACCCAGTATAACCCAATTGAACCATATGTCTATGTCAACCAAATTACATGGATTCATTAAGTTTAAGTTCCAATTATGGCTACCTCCGCCCGACAGGTATATGTCTATCCTGTAAGGAAATCTATTAAATGGTTATCTATCCTCAAGGAAGATCGTGGGCTATTAAGTCTAAGGCTGAAACCTAAAATCCGTTGTCAAGTTTATTTTAGATTTACCAGATCAATCTTATTAGTGGCCAATTAACAAGACACATTAAGCTTAAGACTTAATAAGTAAACCTTTAAATTACCCAAACTATAAAATAACCCCTTATAAATCAGTGATATTATAATTCATCACCACCCCAGATACCTAACTTAGTTACGACACATAGCTAGAGCTAGTAAAAACTTAAAAGTAAAATACATAAAGTAAAAATGCTGAAAATAATTGCGGTAAAGTAAAAGCTGAAAAGCAAATTACAATAAAATAAAATGCTAAGGTAAAAGATCAAATTTTACTATTACTAATTTAGATATCTCCCCTAATATAATATATTAACTTGTGATTATTTTACCAACCAGCCATATAGGCGGTAACCTGATTAAGTCAAATTAAGTCCAACCAACCATATAGGCGGTATCAAAATTTGTCCATAACCTGCCATATAGGCGGTAAGAAAGTTTAATTACCAACCGACCAATCTGGCGGTATCCTTGCTTAGTCAGATTAAAACCAGTTTATAAATGATTACCAACCGGCCAATATAGCGCTATCCTCATTAAGTCAAATTTTAAATAGTGAATATATTATAATTAAGGGAGATTAATCTAAATAGCAATAGTAAAAGAATTACCTTTCACCATAGCGGGGGAAGTTACCTCTTCATGTTGAATAGTAAAAACTGTAAAAATAAAGAAAGTAAATTACTATTACTATTATAGAACATAATTAAAATTAATTACAAAACTGAAATTAAAATAAACTAGATAGAAGACTCCCTATTTACATCAGAGAATTCAGAGAGGAAGGTACATCTAAAACTTAAATTTCGAGGTCTATTTATAGGCGTCAATAAGCCCCGCGCGTCACGACGTGCACGTTTCTTCTTGCGTCGCGATGCGCTGACGTGTTAGCTTCTGATTCGTCCATTTCAGATTCTTATCTGCCACGTGGCAATTCGGATAAATGAGTTAATAATTGAGCTGACATGGCGATGACATGGCGACACGTGGCGAAAGTGATTGTCGGCACCATAAAATTGCATAACGTGGCACGCTGTGATTGGCTGATGATGACATGGCGGTGACGTGGCACATTGACTCGGTCTTCTACTGATGTGGATGATGACATGGCTGACACCCGGGATGACACGTGTCGTCACGTGGTGATGGCGATTGTCGGCTCCATAAGATTATGACACGTGTCATGGCGCACGTTAGCAGATCGGTTGTGATGTTGACACGTGGCACGACGCACATTAGCAAAGTCCGGCGCACGTTAGCAAAGTCAAACTTCTCAGATTCTAACATGTGTCCCCGGCATACGCATCCTGCGCGTCACGACACGCCAAATGACAAAATTGCCATTTTGTGTTCTTTTTCACTATTTTGGCCCTAAATCACCTCCAGAATGTCCTGAAACTTTATTTATCTACAAAATAACACAAAACACATCAAAATACTCACAAAACTCAAGAAACTATCCAAAATATTAAGTTAAATGAGTGGGAAATAGTGATATAATTACCACTCATCAATGTGAGTCTTTCAGTATTCGATCCAACGAATACCCACATATCTATAAGGGTTTTTCTTGCTCATGGTACATCAGTTAAACCATTGGAACTCCAATTATAATATACGACTATTGGGAAGCGGCCGCGAGTGCGCAGCGGAAAAATAAATAATTAAAATTATGATGCCGCTTTCCCTTTGCCCAAGACCCATTTGTTTTGATTATTCTACAAGCCTAGACATGTTACTATATATTCTAAGCATAAAACTCATAAAACATGCAAATAACATAAACCTAAACATGCTAACTATCATAAGAACTCTAATTAAAATAAAGAAAGAAAAAGACTTACTTGAACCGTAGACTCCTCCAGTCCTCCCTCCAATCTACAAGCTTTTCTCGAACTCAGCAAGCTCTTCCACGTTCCAAAGAGCCACCCAAGTGTGTGGCCTCCAAAGATGCACACACCAAAGCCAAAACTCAACGGCAAGACTACACCTTGAGTGCACGGGTATTTTGCCCTTGGTGCTAGCCTAGGCAAATACCTCAAAACTTTTAACTCGAGGTTCCTCTAGTCAATTAGACTTAACGATCCTCAAAAGCAGTGGCTTACTCTTAAAACATTAGAGTTGCTCACTTATATAAACCCAAGATTTGAAAGGTTTGGTGCAAAACTTTGTGAAGAATTCTTTGGGTTTATATAGTGCTCCAAAGACAACAAAATTAATTAAGAATCCGATGTAGGATAAAAGCCAATTTAATCTTAGCCATTAGATCTTAATTTAGTGGTTTAATGAGATTATAAAACCCTAATAAGAGTTTGGGCCGAATTGGAATTCAAAACAAATAACAAAATTAAATAAATTTTTTTTACTATTCACATGGTACTATTCACGCATTACTATTCACATGAATAGTAATTTTTTTAATCTATTTATTCCAATTCCCAAAGTGCCCATATCGTCATTCACCAATCCCTAAGCCACTATGGAACCTCATAAATGAACCGTTCAATAATTAAACACATTGAACCATTTATGAACAATTCATACAACAATCATATATGCTGTTAAATATGTAATGTGCACTGTTAACCATTGATTTCGACTTTTTTATGTGTGACCTTTTGGGTTCCCCTCAAGTTGGAAATGAAATGAATCGTGATAATTTAATCGAACATAAATTATCCTCCGATCAGATGGTCGTTCGATTTCAATGACCAATGTTGACATCTAGCAACATGCCAAGGCCCCGAAATGAGAAGGAAAGATATATATACCCATTATGTATGCGATTTACATATGATACGGTCCCTCGCCTCACAGTATCCCCACCTATTGACCTAGGGTATGGAAAGTGTCTACTCATATGGTCAAAGGTATGATGTTGATAGTGTCATGAATCGTGCTAACCCAAGAATCTCACATGATTCTTCCGCTGTGGCCACAGTCTCAAGCACTGATCACACATATCAACCCGCGAACTGAAATACTACTCTTATAAGAAAATATTATCCGAGAGAGTGGCGATTCTCTGTTGTATCTTTACAAACTTCATGTGTTTCAACAAATGACCCAATCATACCCTTATGACCGGGAATGAGAATGTCAAAGTTATTTGTGTTGGACAATTATGACCCATAGCGTCACTATTTGTACAGATCATGGTGTTGTTGTACAAATTAACTATGCGACAAAGGAGATTGCACTCTTATCGTTTGTGATTAGATCACCTAGATGTATAAATGATAGGAGGTCCTTATGATTTGTTCCTGGATTGAGAATGATATGAGACAGTATCAGTCCATGAATGATAAATCATTAAATATCCATATTCAGAGTATTGTCGAGATTGGACATCGATAAATACGTAAAAGACTAGTATTACACTTGTGCGCGTTGTGAGGGCACAACGACATAGTTCTCATATGTTTGGGTATAGGATACTCATGCAAGTGTAATAGGAGGTTGTGTTTTACCGATGGTACAGGAAACAGCTTCGCTCTGGATAGACCCCCTCAAAATTCCATTGGTAGTATGACTATGTGTCTATGAAAGTCCGAAATCAGGGTAGATGTATTTGGTCTTAACCTGAGACTTGCAGCGCTAATATTTGCGACAATCAATATACTTTGGTTGCGGTCGTCCAGGGCTTTAACAGGTTCTGTGTACACCTATGCTGGGTATATTGAGAATCGTAGTGTGTTGGGTGTGATGTCAAGACGGAAGTGTCACTCCAGTCATATGGAGATGATGATCGTGTAGGGATACAGATCTGGTTCTCTAAAAAGGTTGCAACCGTCAGGATAATATGACTTGGTCATGATTATCCGATATTAAAGAGACTAGTTGCTAGTAATCCGATATATGCTTCTTACGGGGCAGACACTGTACCAGCCCCATGCCTTGCATGTGATCATCCGATACTGGATCGAAATACGCAATACTACGTATACAACGCCTGATATAGATCCTTTATTCCTGTAAGGATATTTCTGGAGAATTGGGTAGGCATGTCGCTTTGCTAGAAGCCAACATTGTCTTGTAAATCGGTGAAACGTAGTACTTGGTACTTACGTGTTCGGATAGTCCGACGAACGAATTTACTGCCAACATATCCGGGGATCTCTTGGGTCGCTTCCCAAAGATTCACCGATGATGTATGACTCACACCTTTAATTAATCTGAGATTAATAGCGGAGATATTTTATCTGGGATAAAATATCAAATAAAGAGAGAAAATGATTAATTTGGAATTAATCGATAAATTAATATATTCGATATATTATGCGAAATTGGATTTCGACGCGGAATTAAAATTAGATTTTAATTCGGGCGAACGAGTTAATTTAGAATTAATTCGTTAGCGACGTGAATTGTGACTTCGCTAGACGTAATCATTTAATTGCGTCGCAACGGAAAATTTGTTAATTTGGAATTAGCGAACCCGAGCCCGGGATTATTTGCGAGCGCATTCGCATTTCGAATTCTAGTGCGGCACGCAAGTCAAATCAAGCATCAAATCATTAGTCACATCAAGCGTCAAATCACATGTCACTTTGAGTGATGTGACAATTGATTGATTGGAAATATTGATTTGGGTGATTAATTGTGTTATACACTTTAATGTAATTAAATTGGGAAAATTGGATTTTTGGAATTTAATTATTTGGGCCTTAAAATTGGATTTGGGCTTGTAATGTTGTAAATGAGCTTATTGGGCTTGGTTGTACCAAGTTAGGTTTAGGCCAAAATTGGTTGGATCCAATTGGGCCCAAAACCGCTTCCATAAAGCCCAAATGCGACTAATGGACCTTTAAAGTTTAATTGGGCCTAATGGGCCTAAATTGATTTATGGGCTTATGGGGTAACTCCCGGATTGGACTTTGGTTATTGGGTTCGACCCGAGTTGACCAAAAGTCCACGCCTCAAGAAATTAATTAAAAGCCCATTGGACTTTAATTAATTGACGTTGGACGTTAATCGGGCTTTGAGACCCGTAACGATTAAATTTGGAATTTAAATCGTAAAGGTTTATTAATAAAATGTAGTATTTAATTTGGAATTAAATAGTGAATTAGAATTAAATACAAATTGAATTGGATTTAATTTTGTAGTTTAATTTAATTCGAGAATTCTTACTGTAAGTACTTATTCGCAAAACGAGTTTGACTCAAGCAAAATCAAATCGTTGTTTGAACATTGGATGATCACTAATTATCAGATTAATTAATTTGATTAGATTGATTGATATCATGCTTGTGTGAATACATGGTTGCGATGCATGAATTATGTATATCAGATGGATATTAGATGGGTGGGGCAATTTTAGAAATTGTTGTAATAAATTTGGAATTTAATAATTGGACCCGCGTGCCAGCCTTATTACCTCCTTATTCTTTGTATTCTCTTCTCACATATTCCCCTCAATGTAAATGAGGTTTCTTTAGAAGTGTAGTGTAGCGGGTAGAAGTAATACATGTGCTAGCGGAAAGAGAAAGGGAGAGATTTGATCTAGGATCAATGTGTAAAGTATCCATCCACATATCATTATTATTTATTTATACGCGCTTTATTATGTGTTTAGAATGCATGTTTAAGGGTGTATGATGATGAGACCTTAACAAAGATAATAAATTGGTTGCCAATTTGCACGCGAAAAACCCTCGCAAAATATTAAGCGTCTTTCCTTCCATTGAGTGATTCTCACACAAGATCCAAGACTGGCATTGGCTTGTTGGCCAAAGTCAAGGCCTTTGTCCGTCGAGGATGTGTTTGAATCACGAGAGCTTTATTCCATATTGGTGTCTTGTCCAAGTTGTGGTTTTTTGGCCAAAGTCAAGACCACTTCTTGTCCATCGACATTGATTACGAAGCTTTCCATGGTCAATGGGTCACGCTTAACTGGGATCACTAAGTTTGTTGTGCCAAAGCCAAGGCTTAGTTGATTCAGAGGAAAAAGGTTAGGTAATACATTGGATGTATTGGCATATATAAGATATATATTTCGGACTTGGATGTCCCCATACTGGATCAGGAATTTGATTGGATCCAATTGATCTTAGAGATCTACCTAGTTAATTTTCATACAATTTGTTGGCCAAAGTCAAGATTGTGTGATATTTAACGGGATCCTAGCCCACTAGGAAACACGGTTTCCCGAGTACTCGAAAGAGGGTTAGAGGCTTGCCGAAAAATAGTGGGAGGCAAGAATTGAATTTGCAATATTCGTTTAATTACTTGCCATACGCGCTCAACACAAATATCATTCGTCAAATAAATTAAATGTTAGTTGGACTATTATTTAAACGTTGTTTTAATTAATAGTTGGACTATTATAATCATTATAATAAATAGTACCTAAATCGTTGATTAAATAGTTGGACTATTAAAATCAAGATAAAATTGAAAGATTGACATTTAAAACATAATCCTAGGGAAAATGTATTTAAATGGTTTAATTTTCAAATTGGGAATAAGTTTCCGGATGGTGCTGGAAAATAATAAGTTACTTTATTTGATAAAATAACATATTATGCCTAAGCCCGGAGTTAAGCAAATAGTAGAGCATAATATTTGGAAGATTTATGTAATGATAACTTTAGTGCTTAATCCATTAAGCTTGTCGCAGTAGACTCCTTAATTTCTGAATCAGAACTAAGGATTAGATCCTTAAAGTATGATAATGAAATTGAAGGATCTTCATAAATCTATACTCAGATTTTAGAAGTACTAAATTGCAATAATAACTCTTGGAGAGTTGATGACTATTCTCAAGGAGACAAAGTCAAGATTTGCAATAAGACAAGTAGCGCAAGGCGTACCTTACTTCGATATTCTAGAAGGCCAAGGCTTGGCCAAAGGCTTCTGGAGTGTTGAAAAGGGCAAAGGCAAAATCATTATAATTTTCTGGGAAGATAAAGGACATATCCCAAAATGTCTGCCTAAATGTGGCAAACGGGATCGCGGAAGCGTGACTGCCGTTTGGACAAAGCAGACATGAAGGAATTGAAGACGAGCAAGGCTATGACTTCAAATATGTTTGTCAAGATTATGTTCACTACTAGTATTGAAATTGGATTTTAAATACTTAGTGTGATACATAAAATATATGTATTGATGTTCAGAATCTGTTATGAACAGGATACTGACTTCAATAGAGATTAATCTGCGAATTGGAAATGAGACGAAAATCGCTGTTTCAACCGTAGATACCTATTTTAGGAACTACCCTCGGGTTTGTACCTAAATTAGGAAACTGTTATAATGTAACTAGTTTGACTAGATACATTATCTCTATATCAGTGTTTAATCCATTGCGGATTGACCTTTATATTCTAGAACACTAAAGTGTTTTATTATATAAAGATGATATTGAGATAAACACATTAGATGTGAATAACATCATTTATATTTTGAATATAAATATATCTCAAACATATTACATGACAAACAAATAGCTCAAACTGATTTGATCAGAAGAAACTAATTTGTGGCATTGTTGTTTGGGACACAATTAAACAAGACTCGTATATCCACACTTTTGAAGAGTGGGTACTAGTACATATTTGATACTATTCAAATAAAGTCTACGAATCTAGTTTATTGGGCAAAGTGCCTAAAACACCTTTACTTGGTAAAAGTGTAATTGCCACTGATCTGTTAGCCCTAGTTCATAGTGAAGCAAGTGGGCCCATGTCTAGCTAGGCTAGATGTGGATATGAATGTTTCGTGACCTTTACGGATGTGGCATCGCGTTATGGTTATGTGTTTCTTTTGAAACACAAATCGGAAACTTTTACAGTTTCGACACGAAATAGACAAACAGATCGGCTAAAGTATTAAACCGTCACGGTAAGACCGTAATGGAAAATACTTAAGCAATAAGTTTCTAGTATACTTGAAAGAGTATAGTATTCTTTCAATGAGGTCTCCTCCCGGAACACGTCATTTTGACGGTGTGTCTGAACAAAGTAACCGAATTTTGTTAGACATGATAAGGTTAATCATGAGTCGCTCTGAGCTACCATTTCCTTCAACGGATAAGCATAAAAAGTGCAGAACTTATTTAGAATAAGGTTCCATAAAAATCTGTTTGACATATTACATATTAGATATGAACGGGAAAGAAACCGGGTTTCTCATTCCTAATAATTTGGGAATGCTAGGCATATGTTTGGATGATACCAAACTAAAACCCAAATTGGATAAGTGCCAATTGTAGGCTATCCTAGGGATACCATAAGTATAGTACTTATACATCTCACTAGAGAACAATGTAATTGTTGCTCGCCATGCAGTTTTCCTAAGAGGAATACCGATATGCAGTGGTAAGTGGGAGGATAGTAAAACTCGATGAAAATCAGAGTAATACTATTCTAGGTATCGAATCCTAATGGAACATAAATAGTTCATCAAAGATGAAACTATACCATAATCTTCGAATACACAAGAACCGCATATGTCGGAGAGAGTTAGAAAACAACCTGGGGTATGGGTTTCTGATCTCACCTCATAAATATGTCTATCTTTTGAGGTACACCAACTGACTACGTATGAGGAAGTGATACAAGGTATCGACTCCCTATTATGGCAAAGTGTCATGACATCCGAAATGGATTCCATGTATATCAACCAAGTTTGGATACTAGTTGATGTACCGTAAGACATTGTGCCTATTGGTACTTTATAAGTCTTCTAGGAAGACATACATGGATGGTAACACACCAACGTATAAAGCTAGGCTTTTAGCGGAAAGATATCGTTATGAACATTGTGTTGATTACGATTCAACCTTTTACCTGTTGCCACGGTAAATCCATTTGGATAATGCTTGCTAATGCTGCATGTTTCATTTATGAAATATGACAGCTTAACGGGAAAATTGCTTTCCTGAAAAGGAAACCTTTTGGAGGATGTTTACAACATCCTGTCGGTTTCGTCGTACCAAAACTAGCAAACAAGGTTTGCAGGTTATTCGATCCATGTTTGGATTGAAGCAAACTTAGGTTCTTGGAATTGTCGTTTTGATGTAATCAAACTTAAGCAAACTTAGGTTATGATTTAATTCAAAAACGAAAATGATTCTTGTGTATATAAGAAGGTTAGTGGGAGCGCACTGAATGTGGCTGTCCTATAAAATAATGATAATATGTCTTGGAAATGATATTCCCAAACAAACAATCGGCGATAGCTTGGCTTTCGAGAAAACTCTCTGAGAAATCGTACATTGAAAAGTGTACGCGACCTGGTGTCTCTTATCGTTTATGATTATATCACCTAGATGTATAAATGATAGGAGGTCCTTATGATTTGTTCCTGGATTGAGAATGATATGAGACAGTATCAATCTATGAAGGATAAATCATTAAATATCCATAGTCAGAGCATTGTCGAGATTGGAAATCGATAAATACGTAAAAGACTAGTATTACACTTGGGCGCGTTGTGAGGGCACAACGACATAGTTCTCATATGTTTGGGTATATGATACTCATGCAAGTGTAATAGGAGGTTGTGTTCTACCGATGGTACGGGAAACAGCTTCGCTCTGGATAGACCCCCTCGAAATTCCATTGGTAGTATGACTATGTGTTTATGGAAGTCCGAAATCAGGGTAGGTGTATTTGGTCTTAACCTGAGACTTACACCGCTAATACTTGCGACAATCAATATACTTTGGTTGCGGTCGTCCAGGGCTTTAACAGGTTCTGTGTACGCCTATGCTGGGTATATTGAGAATCGTAGTGTGTTGGGTGTGATGTCAAGACAGAAGTGTCACTCCAGTCATATGGAGATGATGATTGCGTAGGGATACAGAACTGGTTCTCTAAAAAGGTTGCAACCGTCGGGATAATATGACTTGGTCATGATTATCCGATATTAAAGAGACTAGTTGCTCGTAATCCGATATATTCTTCGAACGGGGAAGACACTGTACCAGCCCCAGGCCTTGCATGTGATCATCCGATACTGGATCGAAATACTCAATACTACGTATACTATGCCTGATATAGATCCTTTATTCCTGTAAGGATATTTATGGAGAATTGGGTAGGCATTGCGCTTTGCTAGAAGCCAACCTTGTCTTGTAAATCGGTAAAACGTAGTACTTGGTACTTACGTGTTCGGATAGTCCGACGACCGAATTTACTGCCAACATATCCGGGGATCTCATGGGTCACTTCCCAAAGATTCACCGATGACGTATGACTCGCACCTTTAATTAATCTGGGATTAATTAGATGAGAGAGAAAATTAATCTGGGATTAATAGCGGAGATATTTTATCTGGGATAAAATATCAAATAAAGAGAGAAAATGATTAATTTGGAATTAATCGATAAATTAATATATTCGATATATTATGCGAAATTGGATTTCGACGCGGAATTAAAATTAGATTTTAATTCGGGCGAACTAGTTAATTTAGAATTAACTCGTTAGCGACGTGAATAGTGACTTCGCTAGGCGTAATCATTTAATTGCATCGCAACAGAAAATTCGTTAATTTGGAATTAGCATTTAATTGCGTCGCAACGGAAAATTCGTTGATTGATTGATGTGAGTTGATGGCTAGCATTTAATGCTATTTTGGAGCCAAAATTTGGGTGTTGACTTTTGGAAAGCTTTTACACAATTTTTGTATATGTTTATTATTTGATTTTGGAAATCAAATTAACTAATATACACAACTTCTCACATTCTCTCTCTTTGCTCACGAATTGGAGCCAATTTCTTTCATCTCTCTCACGCCATTTTCTTCACTGGTTTGCTGGGCAAAACGTGAGATAGGGAAGCAAAAAAGGTCATGATTTTGTGGCAAAATCAAGAGTGCTAGCACACTACGAAGACATGCGAAGGTGATAGGGAAGTCCACCCATGAGCCGGGAATCGTTTGACGAAGCTTGGAGCTTGATTCTTGAAGCTTGAAACCGAAAATGGAGGAAGGCAGAACTGCCACTGCTGATCAGTCCATGAAGGCAGAAATTTCGATTTTTGTTGCCTACCGCGTCGCTCAACCGATCGATGTGAGTATTTCGCAACTCCCTCGTTGTATTCGCACTTGTTTCATGCTTGTATATTGATCCTTGGGACCTTAGCAAACTCCAACAATTTGATCCACACATAAGATTGTAAAGACCTCAAATATAAGGACTAGTCATATAATCGATACATGAAAGTTCTCACAAACACATGGGATAAACACTCCATATGAAAACTTTCGGCGGTCAGTTTGATGGACACGAGCAACTCATGCATCCATGTGATACACCAAGCGGACGGATCTCCGCTAGTAGCCTATGAGATTGGCTAACCCACTTAAGGGCATATCATATCATCATGCTAGTCTCTCCGCTCTGTGAACGCCCAGATTATTCATAAAACTATGACTAGGAACATTTAAGAGTAATGATTCTCATAAGGCGTGGAAGCCATCGTCTTATTACTCCAAGGGCTTTATTACAGTGTTGATGATTCATATAAGTTATGTAAGACACGTATAATAAAGATTTTCATTTTATTAATTAATGAAAATATTACAAATACATGTATATATAACCCATCCACAAGTTGGGTATAGGGCATATCCCTAACAATCTCCCACTTGCACTATAGCCAACTAGTATGAATCTAGACACCATACTCTCGGGTGTGCCTATCATGCTTTTGTTGAGTCAGCCATTTTGTCAGAGAATCTACAAGATTATCTTCTGTGGGTATTTTCTCTATAATAACTTCTTTTCTCTCAACAATCTCCCTGATGAGATGAAATCGCCTGAGTACATGCTTGGATTTCTGGTGGGACCTTGGTTCATTTGATTGAGCAATGGCGCCCGTGTTGTCACAGTACATCGTGATGCCATTCTTTATCGCGGGAAGCACTTCCAGTTCCATAATGAACTTCTTTATCCAGACTGTTTCTTTAGCTGCCTCAGATGCTGCAATATACTCGGCTTCAGTGGTGGACTCCTCTGTATTTGACTGTTTTGAGCTTTTCCTACTGACAGCACCGCTATTCAAAGTAAACAAATATCCTGTTTGCGATCTTCTATCATCCCTATCGGTCTAAAAGCTCGCATCACAGTAACCAATGACTTTCATCTCAGAACAATCTCCGTATGTCAAAAACACATCCTTAGTTCTTCTCAGATACTTGAGGATTGTTTTGACAGCTGCCCAGTGTTGCTCACCAAGATTTGCCTGATACCTGCTCGTTATGCTAAGAGCATAAGAGACATCAGGTCTTGTACATAACATGACGTACATGATCGATCATATTGCTGAAGCATAAGGGATACTACTCATACGATCTCTATCTGAAGGAGTATGTGGACATTGCTCCTTAGATAATTTGATTCATGACAAGTAGGTAAATTACCTCTTTTGGAATCTTCCATTTTGAATCTTTTCAAAACTTTATCTATGTACCTAAATTGAGAAAGTCCTAACAACCTCTTAGATCTATCACGGTAGATCTTAATGCAGAGGATGTAGGCTGCTGTAGGACACAGAAATCAGCGATGTGTTCCAGGCTTGCGGCCTGGTCAGGAGTACAAAGTAGCCCATGGGGGAACTAAATCGGAGAAATAACAAGGAGTCGCCACCCAGTGTGAACTGGGAAAATGATTTAAGGCCGCACTCACCCCTCGCAAGGGAAGACCTCAAACCGTTGGGTTCAGAATGGTCCCTTACTTATGCCACTTGTAATGAAAAGATTTGTGCAATAATCTAACCGAGTCTACGCAACATACATTCTCAAGAGTACCCTATGTCTAAGTTTACGTACATGAAAATAAAAACTATATCTAAGTTTGCATGCATAAAAGTAAGTTGTCATAACGGAAAACACACAATCTCATGAACATATTGAATTAACAAACTCGAAAATAAATAACAACCTAAACATAAATATAAATTAGATTCCTAATGCGAAAGAAATAACTAATCATGCTTGGAAATAACCAACTAAATCATGCATAAAAGAAGATAACATACTAAACGACTAAATCATGCATAAAAGAAAATAACATACTAAACGACTAAATCATGAATAATCATAAGATTGGATGAAACAAAATATGTGTGTCTCTCAAGCGGTACGTGACATTGTATCCCGAGTGCAGACCGCACTTCCTTCCATTCAGATTCGGCTACGAAATTTACGTCCGGGTTTCCATCCGATATACCACAAGATAGAACACATATTTCATTCATCCCATGGCCATAACATATATTAACCAACAATACTCATGCGAAGAAGTATTAACAAATAATAGAAAATAAGCAGAAGTAAATTCAAAGGGTGCCCTCAGATCTAACCTCTTAAGTCGTCTCTTGGAAGTGCGCTATGCGGTTGTCGGAAGGGTGATGCTCCGCAACCTTTCCGATTTATTGGTTCGTTGTTTTCCTTCGTTGCTTCGCTTTTTTGGGTCGCTGTTTGCTCTGTTTTGCTGCTGTTTCTGGTCATGGTTTTGGCTTACTGTTTTACAGTAATTAGAGACTGTTTTTAAGTGGTTTTTGTGGTGGTAGAGTGGTGTTTTTCAGTGCAGTTTTCGGTGGTATAAGGGGGCTGCTGTTGGGGACTATTTTGTGGTATTTTGGGGATAGTTTCTGGACAATTTCTGCGGTGGTAATGAGGGAAATTCCTAAATAGTTTCGGTGGTCAGAAGGTGTAGTGTAGGGGCTGATTTTCGGGGGTTAAAAGGTGCAGTGCAGAGGTAGTTTTTGTGTGAATAATAGGTGTAGTGCAGGGGGTGATGGGCAGTGCAGTTTGAGCGTGAATGGGCAGTGTTGTTTTAGCGTGAATGGGCCGGGGTTGTGTGCGTTTTTGTTTCTTGGTTGAAGGTCTTTAGTCAGTGGGTGAGGCAGTGTGGCAGTGCTGCTAGGGGACATGATGGACGCTTATGTGTGTGACATGTGTTAGTGGGGTCTTGAGGGTGGTTATTCATGCGTTAGTGAGGGCATTGGCTGTGTAGGCTGTCGAGAATGGCTGTGTGTTGTGTGTTATTTTAGGGTTTTGTTTGCATGTGTCGATGGAGAGTTTGGTTTCACCTGGGGAGCTGTGCGTTTGTCTGCTAGCAATGTGTGAATGTGTGGCTTGCTGATTTGCTAGGGTTTAGTCGGTGGTGTTTGATGCGTGGTTCAAGTGGAGGGCTGTATGGTGGGTTTTGTGTGTGAGGTGAATTGGCTGTTTGTGTGAGTGGGTAATATGTTGACGCGTGAGGGCTTTTGGTTTATGGAGGGTTTATGCGTGAGTGGAGTTGAGAGGGTGTGGATGGTGCTTGTTGAAGAGGCGTGGAGAGTGAGGGCAGTTCGGTGAAGGTTTGTGCGGCAGGGGAATAGGGTTTTATGCGTGAATGGACTAGGTTTTTTGCTTTGTGTTTTCGTGAGAATGAGTGGGGGGTTTCAAGGTTGGGTTAAGGCTTCTTTTTATAGGCAAATGAGGGGTAATCCTTGTGCGAATATGGAAAAGATTTGTGTATTTATTGGGATATCTTTTAATTATTATGTGATAAGGAAAAATATTTTTAATTAGGGATATATTTTAATTTGATTTGATTTCTTCTCTTTTGATTAGGGATATGATTTGATTGAATTAGGAAGGTGTTTGATGAGATTTGATTTGTATCTTTTAATTAGGGAAGGTGATTTGTCTTGATTTTGGCATGTGTTTAATGTGTGATTTTTGTTAATTTTGGAAGGTGATGGGCGTGTACTTTAGTGATTTGGGCGTGGGCTTGGCTTATTTTGGTGGGCTTGGTGTGTGGCTTGGTGGTGTGTGGGCTTGGTGTGTGACTTGCGGGGGTTTGGGCTAAGGATGTGTTTTAAAACAGAGGTCCAACAAGCGAACCCGAAGCTAAACAAGCGAATTAAATCCAACAAAATTTCAATGTCTGACTCTTCCCTTCCGACGTCCGTTTCCCGCGACTTCCATAATTTAAAGAGGTAGTGTCTCCATGTGAGACTCATCATCAGGACTTATATGCAAAAATACAGTGCCTACAGTCACCCCCACTTTGATGGGACTTGTGCAGTCTGTGACAATAATAATCCTATCAAAGGTTATGCAATGTATTTTTACTTACCTGGCTCGCCAGCTGCCACTTGACTTTCATGTTGCTTTGGATTGAGTTGATTTGGTTGTGCCATACCCGGCATGCTAAACCCCATACCCGAGGTGTCGTAGTTGCGTCTCAATACCTAGAGTGTAACAGTAGTGTCTCCATACCTGGAGTGCCATACCCGGCATGCTAAACCCCATACCCGAGGTGTTGCGGTTGCATCTCCATACCCAGAGTGTCACAGTAGTGTCTCCATACCCGGAGTGCCATACCCGACATGCTAAACCCCATACCCGAGGCATCGCGGTTGCGTCTCCATATCCAGAGTGTCGCAGTACTGTCTCCAAACCCGGCATGCTAAACCCTATACCCGAGGCGTCGCTGTTGCGTCTCCATACCCAGAGTGTTACAGTAGTGTCTCCATACCCGGAGTGCCATACCCGGCATGCTAAACCCCATACCCGAGGTGTCGCGGTTGCGTCTCCATACCCAGAGTGTCGCAATAGTGTCTCTATACCCGGAGTGCCATACCCGGCATGCTAAACCCCATACCCGAGGTGTCGCGGTTGCGTCTCCATACCCAGAGTGTCGCAGTAGTGTCTCCATACCCGGAGTGTCATACCCGGAAAAACTGATACTGATGCTGATGTGGGCCTCGCCCCCGGGACTTATCCCAAAAACTGATATTGTTGCTGATGTGGGCCTCACCCCCGGGACTCATCCCCAAAACTGATATTGACAATGTGATGGTTCATTTCAACATACTGTACTGCCTCTCACGAGATAATCATGATAGTTAAACCTATTTTCGTCCTCAACGGATGCTTCGTGTTGAAACCGGAGAACCTTCAAAGTACTCAATACACTCAAATCTGATTGTCTGAATGAGTGATCTGAACTAGACTCCTAGTGTGTGTGTGCCAAGACTCTTTCGTAACTTAATCCTTAAGTAAGCCAACTTGATGATTTTGTCTCGGAGAATCGGATCAGTGGGTCTAACCAATCTAGATGTCTTGATCACACTCTGTGATTACTTCGTCATACTCAACATGATATGGTTTTCTTTTCTTTTTCTCTTGTCTCTTTCTTTTCTTTCTTTTTGAACTTTCTCTTTTTTTTTCTTTTTCTCTTTTCTTTCTTTTTCTTTCTTTGACACACCTACCCTTTAAGGTAGCATTTCTCCTCATGGTGGTCCTAATACTCGCCCATGGCTAGCTTCACGCTTATCAGTTATAGGCGGTATATTTTTCCTTTTCTTTTCATTGCAGAGACTTTTTCTTTATTTCCAACCATATCATATATCGTAGCATAAGTAAACCAGGATGGACATCCAGGCAAACAGTTATTCACTGATCCGCCATCTCTTCAACTAGTCATCTCGCCGATCATTCATGCTTCTACTGCTAAAATACTATAATCAAGTGCTCGTGAGTCCAGCCGAGATCACCCACTCAGAGTACCAGATGAGAGCACATCTCACACTTATCGTTTCTAAGGTTTCTCCCTACAGCAAACAATATCATCACTGGGCATATGCTTAACCATCAATGATTTCTCTCTATATTTTTTTTACTGTCATTCTTCCTTTCAACCTTTGATAATGTGTGCTTCGCCCCCTTGGATTCCTCCATGAAAAATCGTTTATACTGTTTTGTTGCTCTTGCTTGTGTTTTGCGGCTTTTCCTTCTTTTCTTTGAGACCTGCGAACACAAACAAAACAATAGAATAAAAAAAAATACGCGCATGTGATGTGTACGTATGCATGTGTGGAGATACTCCATGTTCCTGATGGGTTAGCCCCTCATTGTGCTCATTGGCGCCATGTGCCTATGCATGTCTCTGGTCGCCCTCTGGGTCTGTTTATAGTTTCCTCCTGCCGGTTCTCTTCTGGTGATTGTGCAGTTCTCTTTTGTCTGAAACCTATAAACACAGAACAAACAAAAAAATTGCAAGTACGTTACGTGTATGCATGCATGAATGAATTTCCTATTCCGTTGGGTTAGGTCTTCTGCCGGTGACTGCTCGGTCTTTTTTCCTCAGGCAAAATACTGCTTCAGTCTATCCACGTTGATCGGCTCGGTGAACTCGTTCCCTTCCAAGTCTGACAGTCTCACTGCCCCGTTTCCCATTTCTTTCTGGACTATGTAGGTTCCTTCCCAATTGGGTCCGAAATTTCCTCTCGGGTCTGTCGTCGACGGCTCCGACTACTTAAGCACCAGATCACCCTTTCTGATTTTTGTAGGACGCACCTTCTTGTTGAATGCTCGATCCAACCTCTTCTGGTATATCTGCATGTGATGCAAGGACTTCATTCTCTTCTTATCGAGCAATACCAACTGTTCAAATCTCTGCGAGGCCCATTGTTGTTCAGGTAAACCTGCTTCTGCTAATACCCTCATGGACTGTATCTCAACTTCCACCGGTAGTACTGTTTCCATTACCTTCGAGCTTCTTCTTTTCTTAAACACTTCAGCTGAATGTCATTCGCTTCTCTTTTGTATAGTTCTCCCTTCAAACTCACATATTGAGAAGCCACTTTTGAATGGCTATTCTGTCATTTCTGATCGCTTCTTCCGGGAGTTCTTCCCATTCCAGATATCTCTGAATGTCGTGATACCAAGGTTTCCCATCGTTGACCTCTACTTCCACGATTCTTTCTATCTCATAAACCGGTTTGCTTGCCGTTGTCAACAACATAAGTTTCATCACCATTGGCCACAACGACGATCAAAGCTTGCAACTGTTCGGTGATCTTAGTGAGTAGTCTCCAGCTGATCCATACGAGATCCATCGTTAACTGATTCGCTCATGTTCGCTAACGGCCTTTTGATGAGTCTTCCTTCTTCCCTAACCTAACGGGTATCTATGATGGCTCTTAAGACACATGGGTTAACATGATGCGTGTATGCATGAGATGCGTGCATTGTATGGAATATATAAGTCGGCCCATTATCATTCCAAAGCGTTCAACCACACCATTGCGCGGTGCAAACTTGTCCCAGTTGAAAAGGCCCAACAGGTTTACACTTTTGCGATGACATGGCTAAACAAATCCAAATGATAAAAGGCCTAAACACAAAATGGCCCATAGGCATTTTAGAAAATTTTGGCCCAATTGTCATAAAGCACGAACTCGTCCCACTTTAAATGGCCTAACAAGCCCATACCTCATGACAAAAAGTCCAACTGAATCCAAATGACAACGGTCCTAAACGCAATCATAACAGAATAGTTTCTATTGGTCCTACAACTACAGTTCATATGTGGGTTTATAGGGTTATAGACAAAGGATCCCACTGGCGAATGATTGCCCACAACTAGAACTCCACACTCAAGGGTTCGAGCGACCAAGTGAGCGCACCTTTTTTATACCTTAAGGTACGTGCCAACGAGTTGTGGTGTATGACTGACTGTCAAATGGATTTCCTATTGTAGATTCCCCAGAGGGAGGGTGAAGCGAACTCTCTTAAATACCCAAGCCTCTTAGGCTCTTATCGCCTTGGTGACAGGAATAAATAACAAGTCCTCCAAATTAGTCTGTCACAGTCACAACTTTTCCTTATAGAAAGGTAGTGAATGAATAAAGACACCAAACCATCACCTATCCCTAATAATGCCTTTGATTAAACCATTTTCAACCCATGGTAGACACGATTAACTAAAGCACAAATCACAAACATTACAAGACATTATTTCGGGACCGATTCTCTATCCCCAGTGAAGTCGCCAGACTGTAGGACACAGAAATCGGCGACGCTATTCCAGGCTCGCGGCTCGGTCAGAAGTACGGAGTAGCCCACGAGGGAACTAAATCGAAGAAATAACATGGAGTCGCCACCCAGTGTGAACTGGGAAAATGATTTAAGGCCGCACTCACCCCTCGCAAGGGAAGACCTCAAACCATTGGGTTTGGAATGGTCTCTTACTTATGCCACTTGTAATGAAAAGATTTGTGCAATAATCTAACCGAGTCTACGCAACATACATTCTCAAGAGTACCATATGTCTAAGTTTACGTAGATGAAAATAAAAACTATATCTAAGTTTGCATGCATAAAAGTAAGTTGTCATAACGGCAAACACACAATCTCATGAACATTTTGAATTAACAAACTCGAAAATAAATAACAACCTAAACATAAACATAAATTAGATTCCTAATGCGAAAGAAATAACTAATCATGCTTGGAAATAAACAACTAAATCATGCATAAAAGAAGATAACATACTAAACGACTAAATCATGCATAAAAGAAAATAACATACTAAATGACTAAATCATGAATAATCATAAGATTGGATGAAACGAAATATGTGTGTCTCTCAAGCGGTACGTGGCATTATATCCCGAGTGCAGACCGCACTTCCTTCCATTTGGATTCAGCTACGGAATTTACGTCCGGGTTTCCATCCGATATACCACAAGATAGAACAGATATTTCATTCATCCCATGGCCATAGCATACATTAACCAACAATACTCATGCGAAGAAGTATTAACAAATAATAGAAAATAAGCGAAAGTAAATTTAAAAGGGTGCCCTCAGGTCTAACCTCTTAAGTCGTCTCTTGGAAGTGCGCTACGCGGTTGTCGGAAGGGTGATGCTCCGCAACTTTTCTGATTTACTGGTTCGTTGTTTTCCTTCGTTGCTTCGCTATTTTGGGTCGCTGTTTGCTCTGTTTTGCTGTTGTTTCTGGTCACGGTTTTGTTTTACTATTTTGTAGTAATTAGAGACTATTTTTAAGTGGTTTTTGCGGTGGTAGAGTGGTGTTGTTCAGTGCACATTTTCGGTGGTATAAAGGGGCTGCTGTTGGGGACTATTGGTATTTTGGGGATAGTTTCTGGACAGTTTCTGCGGTGTTAATGGGGGAAATTCCTGGATAGTTTTGGTGGTCAGAAGGTGCAGTGCAAGTGCTGAATTTTTGGGGGTTAAAAGATGCAGTGCAGATGTAGTTTTTGCGTGAATAATAGGTGTAGTGCAGGGGGTGATGGGTAGTGCAGTTTGAGCGTGAATGTGCAGTGTTGTTTTAGCGTGAATGGGCAAGGGTTGTGTGCATTTTTATTTCTTGGTTGATGGTCTTCGGTCAGGGGGTGAGGCAATGTGGCAGTGCTGCTTATGTGTGTGACATGTGTTAGTGGGGTCTTGAGGGTGGTTGTTCATGCGTTAGTGAGGGCATGGGCTGTGTGGGCTGTCGAGAAGGGTTGTGTGTTGTGTGTTATTTTAGGGTTTTGTTTACATGTGTCGGTGGTGAGTTGGGTTTCACGTGGAGAGCTTTGCGTTTGTCTGCTAGAAATGTGTGAGTGTGTGGCTTGCTGATTTGCTAGGGTTTAGTCGGTGGTGTTTGATGCGTGGTTCAGGTGGAGGGCTGCATGGTGGGTTTTTGTGTGAGGTGAATTGGCTATTTGCGTGAGTGGGTAATATGTTGAGGCGTGAGAGCTGTTGGTTTGTGGAGGGTTTATGCGTGAGTGGAGTTGAGAGGGATGTGGATGGTGCTTGTTGAAAAGGCGTGGAGAGTGAGGGCAGTTCAGTGAAGGTTTGTGCGGCAGGGGAATAGGATTTTAGGCGTGAATGAACTAGGTTATCTGCTTTGTGTTTTCGTGAGAATGAGTCGGGGGTTTCAATGTTGGGTTAAGGCTTCTTTTTATAGGCAAAGAAGGGGTAATCCTTGTGCGAATAGGGAAATGATTTTTGTATTTATGTGGATATCTTTTAATTAGTATGTGATAAGGAAAAATCTTTTTAATTAGGGATGTATTTTAATTTGATTTGATTTCTTCTCTTTTGATTAGGGATATGATTTGATTGAATTAGGAAAGTGTTTGATGAGATTTGATTTGTATCTTTTAATTAAGGAATGTGATTTGTCTTGATTTTGGCATGTGTTTAATGTGTGATTTTTGTTAATTTTTGAAGGTGATGGGCGTGTATTTTAGTGATTTGGGCGTGGGCTTGGCTTATTTTGGTGGGCTTGGTGTGTGGGCTTGGTGTGTGACTTGCGGGGGTTTGGGCTAAGGATGTGTTTTAAAACAGAGGTCCAACAAGCGAACCCGAAGCTAAACAAGCGAATTAAATCCAACAAAATTTCAATGTCTGACTCTTCCCTTCCGACGTCCGTTTCCCGCAACTTCCACAATTTAAAGAGGTAGTGTCTCCATGTGAGACTCATCTTCGGGACTTATATGCAAAAATGCAGTGCCTACAGCTGCTTTTCCCAAATCTTTCATGGAGAAATTCTGAGATAACCATTGCTTAGTGGCTTGCATCATGGGAATATCATTCCCGATGATTAATATGTCATCGACATATAATACAAGAAATACAACATCACTCCCACTACTTTTCTTGTAAAGACAAGGCTCGTCTACATTTTTGATGAAGTCAAATTTTTTGATTGTCTCATCAAATCGTATATTCCAACTTCTGGAGGCTTGCTTGAGTCCATAAATGGATCGTTTAAGCTTCCATACTTTATTATGATCATCCTTAGATGAAAACCCATCAGGTTGTGTCATATAGACTTCCTCTAGGAGGTTCCCATTAAGGAAAGCTGTTTTGACATCCATTTGCCAAATCTCATAATCAAAGTGTGCAGCTAGTGCCAGTAAAATTTGAATGGACTTTATCATTGCAACATGCGAGAAGGTTTCCTCATAGTCAATTCCTTGGATTTGTCTATAACCTTTCGCCACCAACCTAGCCTTATAGGTTTGGATGTTGTCTTCTGCATCAGTTTTACGCTTGTAAATCCACTTGCAGCCTATGGGTTTTATCCATTCAGGTGCATCTACCAAGTCACAGACTTGATTCTGATACATAGAGTCTATTTTGGATTTCATGGACTCAAGCCACTTGACTGAATCAATGTCACACATTGCTTCGTCATAACTGGTGGGATCGTCATTATCAATGACCTGATCATGTTCCTTATCAATATGGAAACCATGACCGGCGTAAACACACATGTATAACGCAAGCGCACGTATCGTTCAAGTAGTATAAAAATATCGATCCCACGAGGACTTAATATCTAATCTATTAATTTTATGAGGTCAAATGATTACTAGTATCTAATAGGTTGTTTGATTGATTTGAAATGGTGACGATTTTAAATTTAAAAACAAGTAAATAAAATTATTCGAAAGTAGGTTTTAAGAAAATTCAATATTAAAAACTATCTAGGGTTGTGATTTCTTCCAATATCATTTTAAAGATGAAGTGGTTATCTTAAAGTTGGGTAATATATTGATATATTAACCTGGAACACTAAATTATGTGTAAGCCTCTGTCGATGGTCAGACACAAATACCCAGTTTAACCCAATTGAACCATATGTCTATGTCAACCAAATTATCTGGATTCATTAAGTTTAAGTTCCAATTATGGCTACCCCCGCCCGACAGGTATATGTCTATCCTGTAAGGAAATCTATTAAAGGAACTATTAAGTCTAAGGTCTTAAACTTAAAATCCCTATGTCTAGTTCATTTTAAGTTTCCCAGTTCAATTTTATTAATGGCCAGTTAATGAAAAATCATTAAGATTAAGACTCAATAAATAAATCTTTATATTACCCAAGCTATAATCTAACCCCTTATAAACCGGTGATATTGGATTTCATCACAACCCCAGATAACTGGCTTAGTTACGACACATATTTACGGGTAGTAAAAATTTAAATAAAATAAAAGACATAAAGTAAAATACTGAAAATTAAATACTGAAAAGTAAATTGCTGAAAGTAAATTGCTGAAAGTAAATTGCTGAAAGTAAATTACTGAAAAGTAAAAACTGAAAATTAAAGAAAGAAAAGTACTGTGCGTAAAAGTAAACTGCGGAAAGTAAAAACAGAAAAGTAAAGAAAAGAAAGTGCGAAAGCGCAAATTAATTACTGAAAGCTATAAATAAACAAACAAGATACAATCTTCTTAGTATTCTTAAGGAATTCCTTAGAAGAAAGTATGAATTTTACAAATGAAATGGCTTGGTATTTATATGGAAAATTTTGTCTCCATCAAATCATCCACCAAATCAATTATTAATTGCTCCACTAATTGCTCCACTAATTTCTCCACCAAATCCATAATTAATTGCTCCACTAATCTCTTATCATGTTTGGTGATGATTTGATAATTTTTATTATTTATTTATTAATTTATTTTTTGCTTTGAAAATGATTGAAAGTGACTTTAATAATTACAGACAACACACTCCTAAATGGTTCATTAATTTCGGGTATGAAATATTCATAATTCGAAATTATTTTGTCTTTCAAAGTTTTAGATCTTTGAGTCTTCTTTAATCCGGAACTTGAATCCGCTCAATCCGATATTGGAGTAAGACGTTATGCCCAAAATACGACAGATGCACAAAACTGGAATTTCCAAAACTGCACTTCGTTAAAACGCCCTTTCAAGTTTCCAATCTCCAAAATTAATATGTCAAGTCCAATTTTTGCCCTTATTTGACCCACATTTCGTCCTAAATGATTTCATTGTGTCCCAATATTATTTTATCTGTAAAATAAACTAAAACACATCAAAACGTTCATCAAACCCGAGTAACTAAACAAAATATTAAGTTAAAGGGGCGGTAAATATTGATATATTTTCCGCTCATCACACCCCCAAACCTAACATTTTGCTAGTCCTCGAGCAAAACAACAAAATAAAATACAAGAAACAATTAAAATTAAACTAAGCCACTTTCGTAGGGATCACGGTTGCATTTAGCGTATGCAACAATCCTTTAAACCCCTAGGTGTCCCTAGTGGACGAGTTGTAGTCTCGTGAGGGTTTACAACAAAGATACCCACTAACATTTTACAAAAGTAAAAAGTTAATAAAACTAATGCTCACAAAATCAAAAAGACAAGAGAAAAGAGAATAAAGAAGTTAGTGACTAATCATGTGAAACTTCTACTCCAAGTCAATAGTTGTTTTGTTTCATTCTAAATTACCGAATAAGTAAATTCTCCGATTATTTTTACCATTCTCCATATACACAGTCGACAAAATATTAATCAACTCATTTTTGCCCATAACAGTCACAAGTGTAGTTGATAAGAGAGTAATATTTTTGTCCTAAAGTTTTATCAGAATTCACATCTTTTTGCAGCAATGGAATAATTTTTCTGATTTTTCTGATTTTTTTTTTTTACAATATCTTCCGTCTATGTAGCGAGCTTTGGGTCGGTGACTCCCAATCCAGTTGGCTTTAGGGCACCAGGTGTTAAGACACCCCTACAGACTTAATTACTCAGACTTCAGATATATATATTTTTGCAGCATGTTTGATCCATGTAGCGAGCTTTGGGCCAGTGACTCCCAAACCAGTTGGTTTTAGGGCACTAGGTGTTAAAACACCCTTACAGACTTAATAACTCGTACCTCAGATTTTATTCTTTTTTTTTACTCCATTACTTTTTGAGATGCTTCCTCCAATTAAACTAGAGCACTGAATATTACAAACTTTTCAATTTTAGTTCATGTCCGTATGTTTCTATGTATGTTGATAATATCTGCTAACTGAACATATGAAGATCCATTTTAGTTCGTTTTATGGAGAATTTACAAATTAAATAATTTAAAATGAAATAAACAAAAATTAACTTATTTCGAAAATAGGCTTGAGATACGTATCAGGAGTGGAAACTCCTTACTCAGCTATCTTTCACCAATTTCACCCTTTTAGTCAAAATAAAAACACAAAAACACAACTTTTTTTTGTAATTTTTGAAAAATTTTCAATTATATTTTTTGTATTTTTCGAAAAATTTTGGACTAAAAATAAAAAGAACACACAAACTAAAAACAAGGTACTGATCAACTAATTACCTCCCCCAAACCTAAATGAGACATTGTCCCCAATGTCTTAAACAGTAAAAGGAGAGTTAAGAAGGTCGTACCTGGTTAGCTGAAAATCTACAGGAAATTAAAGGTTAAGATCCAGATTAACACGACGCCTCTTACCACGATCGTCCTCAGACCAATTTATCTTTGAAAGGATAGGATCAACTCGTGGTTCATAGGCTAAGAGTTGGTCAATTAGATCCGGAGCAGTTCTGGCAGTAAAGAGGAGTTCTTTCAAAGGTTTTGACACGAACCCATTTCTCCGGGCATCATCAAGAAATACAAAAAGAAAATCAAAAAATCCATCAACGTTAAACAACCCAATTGGTTTCTGGTGTATGTTCAGGTTCGCCCAAGATAGCACAATAAAAATTTCCTCCAATGTACCCAAGCCACCTGGCAAAGCAATAAAAGCATCAGCACGGTTAATCATTTCTACCAGTCGTTCAGACATACCTGGCACGATCAGTTCCTCTTCGTTTGATGGTTCAATAAGATTTGCCTCTGCCAAGGGTTTTGGAATGATTCCCAAAACGTGACTGCCTCCTTCTTGTACGGCCTTTGAAACGATCCCCATACGTCCAAGATTGCCTTCGCCATATATTAAGTGCATATTTCTTGCAGCTAAGACTCGACCCAATTCTTGTGCTGCTTCTATGTATTGTGGCTTAACACCAACACTACTACCGCAAAACACACAGATGTTTTCAACTCGTCTTCTTGAAGTGGCTTCCATTTTTTTTTATGTATTTCTTTCTCAACTCTGGATGCATTCAAAAGTGCAATGACGGGCTGAATTTATAGTACCTGAAAATGGTGAGTAAAAATAGCACAAGTATCTTCCAGAGGACGATTAGTAGCGAAATAATATTGTGATAGTCAAAAGGTCTGGATCCTGTCGGAGAAAATAAAAGAAAACAACAAAACAAATTACAATTATTAAGAAAAGACAAAGAGATATAATATTTACAAGAAAAGTAACGGCTTGATTGATGTCTATGCGTCAGGGACAAGCTTCCCATCCAATTTTCTTATAAACTGGCAAATAAGGTCTTTTTGAGTCAGATTCCCAAGACTTAATTGTTGTCTTTCTTTTTGGAATTGTGTATGTAATTTGCGAATGGTTATGTGAACATATCCACTGGGATGCGTCTCAAGAGTTGAAGATATATCATCTAAAGACTCCTTACTCAAGCCATCCCTAATGAATTTAATTTTGTCTTCACAATTATCAGACACCATTCCTAAAGAACGACAACGAGTATTGCAATTCCAGCGTGCACATTTGTAACAAACACTCATTTTCTTAGCTCGACGTTTCTTTGCATATGTACTTCTTCCAAAACCAGGCAGATGTGAAATAAAAGAGTCAGAAGACTCACCTGCCAATCAAACCCGTGCTTCAATTAACCAACGAATGTCAATAGGAATACCTTTAATCATCAGTAATCTCATCCTTTCCAAGCGAGCTTTGTAAACTTTCATCAGAGATTTTTGAGGGAGAGAATGAAATTGCTTGTGAAGATTTGTGAGAGCTTCTTCCATCTTGAAATGTCTTAATCTGAAAAAAACTAAACACACCAAATTAAATCACACCAAATCACAATATATACAAAAATTGCATGGGTTGCCTCCCTGCGAGCGCTAAGTTTAAAGTCGTCAGCTAGACGTGACTTCTCGAACGTTAGGATAGATCTGAAAGTGTGACACTTTCTTTTTGTCGCTCAAATAATTCTCCCCAGTAGTGCTTAACACGCTTGTTTTTAACCTTGAAATTTTTGTTGGAGTCAGGATCATGTATCTCAACGGCTCTGTCTGGTAAAACCTTGGTGATCACAAATGGACCTGACCACCGTGATTTTGGCTTCTATGGGAAGAATTTCCCCCTTGATTTGTTTAACAGTACCTTCTGCCCTGGTTCCAGTTGTATGCGCACTATCTTCTCATCATGTCTTTTCCTTGCCTTTTCCTTGTACAATTTGGCATCCTCAAAAGGCTGTATGTGAAATTCCTCCAATTCGTTGAGCTGGTGGAACTTTTTCTCTTCTGTTGCTTGTAGTGCAAGAATATGCTTCTTCAGTACGCAGTGCACTTTATCTTCAGGCTCCACAGGTAATTGACATGCTTTAAGTTTGTCAGTAGAACTTTGTCTTTCATCAGAGTTCTGAACGGTACTATGTATCACATCAAGTCTGAAACATTCCTCCTTCTTTTCATCATCTGGGAAATTCATGGCTTTGAAAACATTGAATGTTACTTCTTGTTCTTGTACCCTCATGGTTAGTTCTCTTTTTGTACATCAATAATGGTTCGACCTGTAGCCAAGAATGGTCTCCCAATGATGATTGGCACGTTTGCATCTTCCTCCATATCAAGGACAATAAAATCTGCTGGGAAAATGAATTTGTCAACCTTGACCAGTACATCCTCAACTACGCCTCTTGGAAATACGAGAGTTCTATCAACAAGTTGTAGTGGACTGAAGTGGGCATTGTTTCTCCAATATGCAGTTTCCTGAAAATAAAAAAGGCATCAAGTTAACACTAGCACCTAAATCACACAGAGCCTTACCGAAGTCATGTTCTCTTATGGTGCAAGGAACAGTGAAACTGCCAGGATCTTTCAACTTTGGAGGAAGTTCCTCTGAATGATAGCACTGCATTTTTCTGATAATTCTACTGTCTCGTAATCTCCCAATCTCTGCTTTCGTGAAAGAATGTCTTTCATGAATTTGGCATAACTGGTCATTTGTTCCAACGCTTCTACAAATGGAATGTTGATATGTAGTTTTTTGAACACCTCCAGGAAACGAGCAAACTGCTTGTCCAGTTTGTTTTTCTGAAGACGCTGAGGAAAAGTGGAGGTGGAGTAATCTGTTTTTTTTCCTTTGCTTCTTTTTCCTCCATCTGTTGATTTGTTTCTTTTGGAACTTCCTCAACAGTTGTTTTGGCTCCAACATCTTTGTTGATTTCAGTACCACTTTTTAATATGATGGCATGACATTGCTCCTTCCCCATGTTTCTCGGATTTGGTTCAGTGTTGCTAGGAAGGTTACCTGGCGGTCTGTAACTCTGAGCATTGGACAGTTGTCCAATTTGATTCTCCAGTGCTTTAATAGAAGCATATTGACTTTGAATTAATGATGCTTGGGATTGAAACATAGCATCATATCTTGCTGCTTGAGATTGAAACATAGCATCATATCTTGCTGCTTGAGAGTCGTGTTTTGCTTCTATCTTTTTCAAGTGGGCCAACACTTATGTTATTCCTGGTTCATTGGCCTGTTCCTGGCTTTTGTTCTGTTGTTGGAATCCGGGTGGTGGATTGTTCATTTACCCTGAATTGTTGCTCCATGTGAAATTGGGATGATTCCTCCACCCTGGGTTGTAGGTGTTGGAATATGGATTGTTCCCCTGTCTGTTGAAATTATTGACATAATTCACCGTTTCTTTATGTTGGTTGAAAGATTCTGACTCAGGTGCTCCTCCAAATGGTGAACTTGTGGATCCACCATTAACTTTTATGTTAAGAGTTTCCAGATTTTTGCAAATCACATCCAGCTTGGAATTCAGTGCTGTGTTGGCTCCAACTTCATACATTCCTGCAATTCTTTGGATCATGCTCATTTTTGTTGGCCATAAAGAATTGTTGTTGGCCATTTCTTCGATTAGGTCCCAGGCTTCATCTTCTCCTTTTGCCATTAAAGCTCCTCCAGCAGCAGCATCGATTGTGGTTCTCATTATTCCAGAAAGTCCATTATAGAATGTTTGGACTTGAAGCCATTTTGGAATTTCATGGTGAGGACATTTCCGTAGTAAATCTTTGAATCTTTCCCAAGCTTCGCAGAGGGATTCTAATCTTGTTGTACAAAGGATGTGATGTCATTCCTCAGCTTTCTGGTTCTGGCTGGTGGAAAATACTTTGCAAGGAATTTGGTGGCTAAAGTGTTCCAAGTTGTGATGGAACCGACTGGTAGTGAATGTAGCCAAGCTTTTGCTCTGTCCTTCAAGGAATATGTAAAAACTCACAGTCTTATTGCTTCTTCTGATGCTTTGTTGTAGTTGAAAGTGCCGCAAACTTCCAGGAAGTTACTAATGTGGGAATTAGGATCTTCAGTTGCATTCCCCCCGAACTGAACTGACTGCTGAATCATCTGAATGCATGTTTTGATGTCACACGCATTTTCTGGTAAGAGAGGAAGTACAATACAGGAAATGAGTCTGTCAACCACCGGAATGGTTCTGTCTCGAATGGGAATCGGTGGTGCAACCTCCAACGGTTCAGGTTCCATGTTCGCTAAAGCTTATTGGCCTTCTCACTTTTCCCTTCTCAACTGTCTGATGGTTCTTTCAATTTCCGGGTCAAGCGGTCGGAGTTCAAAGCTTTTGGTTCGTCTCATAAAGTTTCTGAGAACCTGAAACACAAGAAAAAAAACAATAAGTAAAAAGAAATTAGATACAAGTAACGTATCTAACCCCTAAACTAATAGTAAAAGATAAATAAGTCCCCGGCAACGGCGCCAAAAACTTGATCGGCGTAAACACACACGTAAAACGCAAGCGCACGTATCGTTCAAGTAGTATAAAAATATCGATCCCACGAGAACTTAATATCTAATCTATTAACTTTATGAGGTCAAATGATTACTAGTATCTAACAGTTGTTTGATTGATTTGAAATGGTGACGATTCTAAATTTAAAAACAAGTAATAAAATTGTTCGAAAGTAGGTTTTAAGAAAATTCAATATTAAAAATATCTAGGGTTGTGATTTCTTTCAATATCATTTTAAAGATGAAGTGGTTATCTTAAAGTTGGGTAATATATTGATTTATTAACCTAGAACACTAAATTATGTGTAAGCCTCTGTCGATGGTCAGACACAAATACCCAGTTTAACCCAATTGAACCATATGTCTATGTCAACCAAATTATCTGGATTCATTAAGTTTAAGTTCTAATTATGGCTACCCCCGCCCGACAGGTATATGTCTATCATGTAAGGAAATATATTAAAGGAACTATTAAGTCTAAGGTCTTAAACTTAAAATCCCTATGTCTAGTTCATTTTAAGTTTCCAAGTTCAATTTTATTAATGGCCAGTTAATGAAAAAGCATTAAGATTAAGACTCAATAAATAAATCTTTATATTACCCAAGCAATAATCTAACCCTTTATAAACCGGTATTATTGGATTTCATCACAACCCCAGATAACTGGCTTAGTTACGACACATATTTACGGGTAGTAAAAATTTAAATAAAATAAAAGACATAAAGTAAAATACTGAAAATTAAATACTGAAAAGTAAATTGCTGAAAAGTAAATTGCTGAAAAGTAAATTGCTGAAAACTAATTGCTGAAAGTAAATTGCTGTGAAAGTAAATTGCTGAAAAGTAAATTGTTGAAAAGTAAATTGCTGAAAGTAATTGCTGAAAGTAAATTACTGAAAAGTAAAAACTGAAAATTAAAGAAAGAAAAGTATTGTGCGTAAAAGTAAACTGCGGAAATTAAAAACTGAAAAGTAAAGAAAAGAAAGTGCGAAAGCGGAAATTAATTACTGAAAGCTGTAAATAAACAAACAAGATACAATCTTCTTAGTATTCTTAAGGAATTCCTTAGAAGAAAATATGAATTTTACAAATGAAATGGCTTGGTATTTATAGGCAAAATTTTGCCTCCATCAAATCATCCACCAAATCAATTATTAATTGCTCCACTAATTGCTCCACTAATTGCTCCACCAAATCCATTATTAATTGCTCCACTAATCTCTTATCATGTTTGGTGATGATTTGATAATTTTTTTATTTATTTATTAATTTATTTTTTGCTTTGAAAATGATTGAAATTTAATAATTACACACAACACACTTCTGGATGGTTCATCAATTTCGAGTATGAAATATTCAGAATTCGAAATTATTTTGTCTTTCAAAGTTTTAGATCTTTGAGTCTTCTTTACTCTGGAACTTGAATCCGCTCAATCCGATATTGGAGTAAGAGGTTATGCCCAAAATACGACAGATGCACAAAATTGGAATTTCCAAAACTGCACTTCGTTAAAACGCCCTTTCAAGTTTCCAATCTCCAAAATTAATATGTCAAGTCCAATTTTTGCCCTTATTTGACCCACATTTCGTCCTAAATAATTTCATTGTGTCCCAATATTATTTTATCTGCAAAATAAACTAAAACACATCAAAACGTTCATCAAACCCGAGAAATTAAACAAAATATTAAGTTAAAGGGGCGGTAAATATTGATATATTTTCCGCTCATCAAACCATATCTTTCAGGCTCATGTCTTTCCCTACCAGACCTTCTGAGTTCATAACCTTGTGGTTGTTCCGTCGCTACCCTTTTGAGGGGCCTGAGGTTTAGTTCTATTTTAGTTTGTTCTTCTCGTACCTCATTGAGGTCAAGTCTACTCCCACTATATTTCTTGAGAAGGAATTCATTCTCTAGAAATTTAGCATTTCGTGAGACAAATGTTCTTTATTCATTTGGGACGTAGAACACTTATGCTCTTGAGTTCAAGGCATATCCTACAAACTTACATTTAACTGCCCTACCATCCAATTTGTTAGTTTGTGTGAGCTTGACATATGCGTCACATCCCCAAACTCTTAGATAACTAAGACTAGGACGTTTCCTAGACCATAACTCATATGATGTTTGACTAACAGTCTTGGAAGGAACTTGGTTTAGGAGTAGTGTTGTAGTTTCTAAAGCAAGACCCCAAAATGAAAGAGGTAGATCCGTGTCTGGCATCATTGATCGGACCATATCTAATAATGTCCGATTTCTCCTTTCAGAGACCCTATTATGCTGTGGAGTCCCCGAAGGAGTCCACTGGGAAACAATGCCATTTTCTCTCAAGTAATCTTGGAATTCGTTGCTTAAGTATTCACCAACTCGGTCAGACCTTAGTGACTTAATACTTTTATTAAGCTGGTTTTCTACTTCAGCTTTGAAGTCTTTGAATTTCTCAAAGGCTTCACATTTGTACCGCATAAGGTACACATACCCATATCGGGAGTGATCATCGATAAAGGTAATGAAGTAGGAGAATCCACCTCTAGTGGTGATTGACATTGGTCCGCATACATCAGAGTGTATGAGTTCTAATGTCTCCGCTGCACGATGTCCTTTACCTTTGAAGGGTAATTTGGTTATTTTACCAAGTAAACAAGACTCACAAGTTCCATAAGGTTCATATTTGAAGGGTCTGAAATACACATCATTATGTAGCTTAGTTAATCTTGTTTCATTGATATGACCTAAGCGACTGTGCCATAGAAGTGATTCATTGAGATTATTCGAGTTAACGTTGTATATATTAGAGGTTGCATATTTTTTGATAGTTTGTAAGACATAGATACCATTATTCAAAATACCATCTCCATATTTTATTTCATTGAAATAAATAGAACATTTATTAGGCATGAAAAGCCTTTATTATATAAAGAAGAAATTGAAATGATGTTCTTTACTAGAGAAGGTACATAAACACAATATTCTAAGTGTAAAACTAAACCATTCGGCACAACTAATGAATAAGTTCCCACGCACAATGCAGCCAGTTTTGATACATTACCCATGCGTAAGTCAACCTCCCCATGACGGAGTCTCCTACTGTTTCTCAGGCCCTGCACATTGTTACACAGGTGAGTCCCACAATCGGTGTCAAGCACCCAAGTAGAAGGTTCAGAGTTTTGAGAATATAGTTCAATCATATACAACAAACCTGAAGCATTGGGCTTCTTGGCCTTTTGGGCTTCCCTAGCTTCCTTGGCTTTCAAGGATCTGCAGTCTTTCTTCCAATGACCCTTCTTTCCACAAAAGAAACATTTCCCCTTTCCCTTTTTCTTCTCCATCTTACCATTGTGCTTTAGGTGATCTGGAGCCTTGGCCTTGCCCTTATTTTTCTTTGGGCCTCGTGGCTTCAGGTCCGTACCCGTAAGCATGACTGAGGTTTTAAGCTCCGGTTTCAAATCCTTCTCTGCTTTCTTTATCAGATTTTGCAATTATGCTAAAGTTGCTTCTTTATCAGACATATGAAACTGCATAATACAGTTAGAGAATTCTTTTGGTAAGGGCTGAAGAATTAGATCCTGACATATCTCATGATCCATGATGAACCCGAGGTTGGCCAATTTTTCAATGTGGCCAATCATCTTAAGCACATGTCCACTAACAGATCCTTCCTTAGACCTTGTTTGGAATAAGACACATGACACTTGGAATCTCATGATATGAATGGAAGTTGCATACAACTCCTTCAAGTGAAAGATGATGGTTTGAGCATCCATATCTTCGTAAGCTTTCTGAAGTTCGTCCGACATAGAGCCAAGCATTATGCAAACTGCTTGCTCATCATCATCGACGTGTTTCTTCCAAGCATCAAATGTATTTTGGTCAGCATCTTCTGCAGGTTCAGGGGGAAACGATCTTTCAAGAACATATAAAAAATTTTCTTGTCGTAAAACAATTTTAAGATTTCTAAACCAGTCATTCTAGTTGTCCCATTTGAGCTTATGCTCATCAAGGATGGAACGAAGTGATACTCTGCTTGCCATTTGAATGTTTGTGAAATATTTTAACCCACATGTTAAGAGATAATGTTAACATTAAGAATATGTTTTTCATTAATGTTTCATAATAGCATGGGCTTTTAATATTATGAATTTTCTCCCACCCAATTATTTTAAAATTTTAAGCAAATCACATCAACCCCAATATGATGGATTTCATGTGGGCAAGGATCCCATTATCATCATTTCATAACTCCGACTAGGGCCGGTCGTTATAAAATATGATAATTAGGTAGGTTCCCAACCAATTTATGATATAAATCACAATTCCTTGATCATTGGGTTGGGCAATCAAAATGCCATAGCTTATGCTAGTCCTCGTGGAAACCCAATCTTTGCCACTAAGTTATAAGACCACGCCTAAGGCTCACTGCGTCTTATGACTCAGAAAAGTCAAACCATTGTCAATAGTACGATTTAGGGAAAAATTGGTATTGGTCAGTCTGGTAAAGCCTAATCTTGCCAATACGGTTTAAGCCATTTGGGTCTATACTTTACAATGGGAGGCAAATTTTAGACTTAAATTATTTTTGAGGATTTTAGCAAGTTTAAGTGAATAACTGTCAAATGGATTCCTCCATTGAAAATTCCCCAGAGGGAGGGTGGAGCTAACTCTCTTAAATACCGTTACCTCTTAGGCTCTTATCGCCTTGGTGACAGGAATAAATAATAGATCATCCAAATTAGTCTAACACTTTAAATATGCTTTAAGGTAAGCTTTGAGTAAATGATTATCTAGATGTCTTCACAGCTTTTCCTTTTGGCTATAAAAAGGTAGTGAGTGAGGGAAGACACCAAATCATTATCTAACTCTAGTAATACATTTGGTTAAATTAACTTTAGTTGGGAAAGTTTTATTAACGCCTTGGTCCCACCCCACTTGTATCTTTTATAATGTCTTTTATTATAAACAAGTGATTTATATTTATTAGCCTTAAAGGTAATAAATCTCTAAGTTCATCATGAAATAATTACTTAGCTAAGGGATAAGCAATACACTCTCTATTTCTTAGAAAGTCTCTAGATGCTTGCACCCTAAAATATGTTGGGGTTGGTGCTCAGAGCGCCAATTCCCGGTTGTATTTCTGTTGAATACTTCTGTAAAACATTATTATTATGAATAATATATGCAGTTTCTATAATATAATCTATCTTTTAATATGGTAAAGACGTATTGACCTTAGAATGATTAGTCATGGTACTGTTGCAAAAACGTCGCAACGGACATTGAGTAGTATCATGACGTTGTCATTCTCAGACAGTTCCTGGTCAAGGTTTACACTACTTGGTCAGTATAGTAAACCCGTTGAGACCAGTACATGTCGTATACTGGAATATTTGATTCCAATGGTTTCTCAATGAACCATTAGTCTTGGAGACTAGTATAGACGTGTAGGTGTTTATAGCGGATAAACACTGAACGACTCATAGAAGATTCTTAATGGATGGTACACCAGCGTCAATAAGAATCTTCTCGGGTTGAGTAGCACTTGTGATTCTTAGACTTGAGATGCCATTGTGGGCACATGAGACATCTTCTACACTTAGATGGCAGTCACGTCACCGATCTATTTAGATCAGACCTCTGCCTGTTCGTTGGGTGTAGATAGATCCTCAGGGTGTCCTATGTGTATCAAGATAGGATCCGTCAGTTCTGTGTACCAGAGCATAGGTAGTCCATATGATTAGCAATCAGATAAAACCATGGGCCCGTGGTAAAGTTTAGAAGCTAGTTCTAAACATTCTTTTGAGATTGCTAATAGAATAGTCGACTGGATAATCCCGATAGAGATTTGATGTTTATATCTATATCTCTGGGATTTATCCGGATACCTGTGACGGAGGAATTATACATTTGCCATGACCTCGACCTGTATGATTCAGCGAGATTATCCGTGATCGTCATAATCTACGGGTGGATAGATTATGGACACGAAATTGGAGTTCGTGACGGATATACCTGAATCTAGAGAGTCTCAATAATGAAACAAACTCGTAGAGCACTAGAGCAACATTAATAAATAATATTGATTATTTATAAAGTCGTTTAAAGGTTAAACGCAAGATACGTGCTAAAGGGACTAGATAGTCATTTGCCTAATTATTGTGTGTTTACATTTAATACTTGATTAATTTAAATACACATTAATTAATAGTCAAAATGAGTTATTTGACTTATATCCTAAATGAATATATATTTTTAATATTTAATGTAAATATAATACATATATTAATATATTTGTATTTGATTAATTAATTAATTAATTAATTGTTAAATGATTAAATTAATTAAAATATAAATATCTTACATTAGGATATTTTAAGTTAATGATATTAGTTGCCATTGTTGACTTAAATAAATATCCATAAAGTGTTTTAGATATTTGTCAAGTTGATTAAATGATTTTGAAATGAAATTGAAATGAAAAATTTGGTATATACATTACTTGAATTTTCGGCCAAGGCCAAAAATGCACAAGTATATATTGTTTTCATTTTCTTTTCATTTGGTTAACCTAATACACTTTTCATAAAAACTCCATTGAAAGAAACTAAGGAAACAAGTGAAGGAGAAAAGGAAAAACCTAAAGAAAAGCTTGGATTTTGTAAGTTTTTCAAACTTACTATTAGAAAGGAAATTGTTCCTTAGGATCTAGGCAACATCTTGTGATGTTCTTAAGTTTTTCTTTTCTTTATTTCTTGTGTTTTTTATGATGGAAATTTTTGTTGAATGTGTTGAGCATGTATGATTAAGAAAGCTTATGACTATTGTAGTTGCAACTATTCTTTTAAGGTTTTGGAAACCATGTTGCTAATCTAGAGTTGTTGAACCACTCTTAGATGACCTAGATTTGATCTTGAGTTGTTTCATTGTGTTGAGACTTGGATTGGATGGAAGAATGATGATTGAAGTAATTGATTTAATGTATTTGGTCTAATTTGTCCAATTTGAGGAAATTGAAAAATTAGGGTTCATGACTAATTCCAAATTTGGGGATTTTCATATATGTTGTGTATTTGTATGTGTATATGATGCATATAAAGTTTCATGTTGATTGGATTTCATTTGGATGTGTCTTGAAGCATGAAAGTGCAAAATGCACAAATTGGAGCCCAATGGTGCTCTCGGCCAAGGATCAATAATTTGGGGATTTTGATTCTTTTGGTGTTTTGATCATGCTAAGTTCATCTTAGAAATGATTTAGAATCATTCAAAATTGATTAGATCAATTTCGGACTAAAATTGACAAAATACCAAAGTAAGGGTAATTTGGTAAATTCACTTAAATATGATTTATTGAATTTTATTTCATAATTTGATTATTGGAATATTAAATAAATATGTTTATTTAATTAATCCGGGAAAAAATTTTGAAATCGGAAAATACGATTTTCCACCGCTTCCGCTGCGTTACCGGATTCAGCCCCTAAAAAACCCTACAAAATAATCATGCTAATTCTAATCATACATAGAATCATCAAGCATATGAGTTTTAATATGTTGGAATTATTTTAGGCATTAAATAACTTTGATTAATATTTAATTATGACATTGCATTTTATTTTATTCAAATAAAGTTACTATTCACATTTTTCTGTAGACTCGTGAACTTTAAATTAATTTCATAATTCAAATCTTAACCCAATCATGCAGAACTTGTGCCTAAAATTAAGTTCAGGGTGTTACTTTCCAACGAACTTTTAAACACCCAATTTCGAGTTCAAATGAGTGAGAACTAATCTAAACAAAAACGGCGCGCTGATACCACTCTTGGAAGCGGCCGCGAGGGCGCATCGGAAATTAAATAAATTAAATTATGATGCCGCTTTCCCTTTACCCAAGACCCATTTTTTTGATTATTCTACAAGCCTAGGCATGTTACTATATATTCTAAACATAAAACTCATAAAACATGCAAAGAACATAAACCTAAACATGCTAACTATCATAAGAACTCTAATTAAAATAAAGAAAGAAAAAGACTTACTTGAACCGTAGACTCCTCCAGTCCTCCCTCCAATCTACAAGCTTTTCTCGAACTCAGCAAGCTCTTCCACGTTCCAAAGAGCCACCCAAGTGTGTGGCCTCCAAAGATGCACACACCAAAGCCAAAACTCAACGACAAGACTACGCCTTGAGTGCACGGGTATTTTACCCTTGGTGCTAGCCTAGGCAAATACCTCAAAACTTTTAACTCGAGGTTCCTCTAGTCAATTAGACTTAAGGATCCTCAAAATCAGTGGCTTACTCTTAAAATTTTAGAGTTGCTCACTTATATAAACCCAAGATTTGAAAGGTTTGGTGCAAAAATTTGTGAAGAATTCTTTGGGTATATATAATGCTCCAAAGACAACAAAATTAATTAAGAATCTGATGTGGGATAAAAGCAATTTAATCTTAGCCATTGGATCTTAATTTAGTGGTTTAATGAGATTATAAAACCATAATAAGAGTTTGGGCCGAATTGGAATTCAAAACAAATAACAAAATTAAATAATAAATTTTTTTACTATTCACGCATTACTATTCACGTGAATAGTAATTTTTTTTTTTATCTATTTATTCCAATTCCCAAAGTGCCCCTATCGTCATTCACCAATCCCTAAGCCACTATGGAACCTCATAAATGATCTGTTCAATAATTAAACATATTGAACCATTTATGAACAATTCATACAGCAATCATATATGCTGTTAAATATGTACTGTGTACTGTTAACCATTGATTTCGACTTTGTTGTGTGTGACCTTTTGGGTTCCCCTAAAGTTGGACATGAAATGAATCGTGATAATTTAATCGAACATAAATTATCCTCCGATCAGATGGTCGTTCAATTTCAATGACCAAGGTTGACATCTAGCAACATGTCAAGGCCCCAAAATGAGAAGGAAAGATATATATACCCATTATGTATGCGATTTACATATGATACGGTCCCTCGCCTCACTGTATCCCCCATATTGACCTAGGGTACGGAAAGTGTCTACCCATATGGTCAAAGGTATGATGTTGATAGTGTCATGAATCGTGCTAACCCAAGAATCTCACATGATTCTTTCGCTGTGGCCACAGTCTCAAACACTGATCACACATATCAACCCGCGAATTGAAATACTGCTCTTATAAGAAAATATTATCCGAGAGAGTGGCGATTCTCTGTTGTATCTTTACAAACTTTATGTGTTTCAACAAATGACCCAATCATACCATTATGACCGGATCTTTTGAACCGGGGAAGGAGAATGTCAAAGGTATTTGATCCACACATAAGATTGTAAAGACCTCAAGTCTAAGGACTAGTCATATAATCGATACATGAAAGTTCTCACAGACACATGGGATAAGCACGCCATATGAAAACTTTCGGCTGTCAATTCGATGGACATGAGCAACTCATGCATCCATGTGATACAAGAAGCGGACAGATCTCAGCTAGTAGCCTATGAGATCGGCTACCCCACTTAAGGGCGGATCATATCATCGTGCTAGTCTCTCCGCTTTGTGAACGCCCAGATTATTCACAAAACTATGACTAGAAACATTTAAGAGTAATGATTCTCATTAGGCGTGGAAGCCATCGTCTTATTACTCCAAGGGCTTTATTACAGTGTTGATGATTCATACAAGTTATGTAAGACACGTATAATAAAGATTGCCATTTTATTAATTAATGAAAATATTACAAATACATATATATATATATATAGCTCATCCACAAGTTGGGTATAGGGCATATCTCTAACAACGACATGTGCTAGTCTTCTAGGTTATAGGAATTCGATCGTATTCTAAAATATTTACTTTAAGAATATTTTATATAGTAATACTATCCCAATATCGGACCACCCAGTGTCCATTATTAATACATGAATGTTCTTACGTCGATATCATTCTTAGCATATTTATATATCAATCTAATATGCATAATGACATTACCATTAATAAGGTTTGAAATGAAAATGTAGTTATGTTATTAGTAAATAATAAAATATAATATATAATACATTATTCGGATTGACGCTCCAAGTACAAACTCCAACAGATTATTTCCTACTACTCCATGATACAATATCATTGTTCAATAAGAAAACAAATCTGGAGGTAGATTTTCTCTCATCTAAATCTCCTCCCTAATCAGTATTGATATAACCTTATAGAAGTGCTGATCTCTAAATTATTAATTACAACTTTCCAAATCAAATACAAACAACAAATTCTTACAAAATTATTTTCTTATTTTTTCCTTTTTTGATTTTTTGTTGATAATTTTGCAAACATTATCACAATTTACCTGAAGTGGATTATCACATTTCAACTTTCATTTTTTTTTTTTTTTTTTAATTTTTTTACTTTATTTTCTAATTATAAAAGTTACATACAATATATATTGATGTCTTCACCAATTTCAACCTTGAAAACCTCAAAACTAGAAATTCTTGTAAACAGCAAAGTTGTAGATATTTGAGTATTCTTTCATATGAAATTAGAATCGGCTCAATCTGATATCAGAGTAAAACCTTATGACAAAATTACGAAAATTGCGCAAAGTTGAAATTTTTCCGAAATTGTACATTGTTAGAATACCTTTTCAAGTTTCGGGCCTCCAAAATCCAAATGTCACATCCATTTTTCCAGTTTTGCATCCAAGGTATTATTTCACCTACATAAGAAATAAAAATCACAATAAAATGATATAAAATATAAATTTAATTATTATTTTATAAATGTGTTAAATTAATGAGATTAATGAAATTATAAGTGTAAAATGATTAGTTTATATTTTATTAAGTGTACACTTTTTATTGTTCATCACTAGTCCCTAGTAATATAAGCGAAAAACTTTAAAAAGATAAATTCTTATCCAAATTAATAATTATTTTATTTCTTTCTAAATGATCAAATAAGTAAATTTTCCTGTACTTTTTACCATTCTTCCATACACACATAAAATAAGGTATCAATCAATTTATTGTGCCCACAATATTCACAGGTCTTGTTGAAAAGAGAGTAATATCTTTGTCCTACGATTATATTAGAGTTCACACCTTTTGGCAATGAAAGTTTATTTATACATACGATTTTTTTTATAATACATCTTCAATCCTTGTACCGAGCTTTGGGCCAGTGACTTCCAAACCAATTGGTTTTAGGGCATTAGGTGTTAAGACACTCATATGGACTTAATTGCTTGGATCTCAGATGTTAAAAAGAAGAAGTGCCTGATTTTCTTAAGCTTTCTCTTTAACCCATTAACGAGCTTTGGGCCAGTGACTCCCAGACCAGTTAGCCTTAGGGCACTAAGTGTTAAAACACCCTTATGGACTTAATTTCTCGAGTTAGAGAGACTACGAAATCAAACTTATTCACACAACACACACATATATATATATTTAATACAAATTCAAGCTCTACCGTTTTACGCGAACAATCACTATTTACTGAGACAAGATGTCTGGTTACTAAGTAAAAACTTGATTATTATTAATTTTTTTTATTAAACTAACTCAAGCTCTATAGTTTTACATGAACAACCACTGCTTGCTGAGGCAAGATATCCGGTTACTGAGTAGAAGCATGGTTAGATTTTTGTTTTGAATAAAAACAAATATTCCACTGCCTTTTAGGTGCTACCTCCAACAAACTAGAGAACTGAATATTACAAAATTTTCACTTACAACCCATGTTTATATGTTACCGTGTATGTTGATAATACCTGTCAGATGAGCATATGAAGATCATATTTAATCAATATAATGGAGAATTCAGAAATTTAAATGATTCAGAAAGGAACAAAAATAACTTGTTACGAATTATTTTGAGATGCGTCTCAGGAGAGAAAACTCCTTACACAGTCACCTCTGAACAACAATTCCACTTGGTTAGTCAAAAATTTGTTGTTAGTATTTTTTTTTTAAAAAACAAAATAAATTTTTTTCTTACACATAAAATAACAACAAAGTAAAAACAACATAAAAAACTCTTTTTTTGGACAAAAACTTCAACACAAAACGAATTTTTTGAACGAAAAATACATCAACGAAACATAAAAATGAAAATTATCTAATCAACTATCCCCTCCCCCTAACCAATTTGAGACATTGTCCCCAATGTCTGAAAAAGAAGAAGTAGAGTTTAGAAGACATCACTTGGTTAGTGTGGAATTGACAATTGAATCTACGACTATTTAAAAGAAAAAATTACAGATTAAGATTCAAGTCCGCTCTACGCTTCTTGCCACGATCGTTACCAGATCAGTTCAACTTGGAAAGAATGAGGTCGCTTTTTAGTTCATAAGCTAAGAATTGGTCAATTAAATCATCAGCTTTTCTTTCAGTTAGGAAGATATCTTTTACCGGTTTTGAAATAAACTCATTTCTTTTGGCATCCTTAAGAAATACAAAAAGAAAATCGAAAAAGCCATCAACATTAGGTAGTCCAATGGGTTTTTGGTGAATGTTCAAGTTCCCCCATGACGCAACTGTGAATATTTCTTCCAACGTGCCCAGCCCACCTGATAAAACAATAAAAGCGTCAGCATGATTGATCATTTCAGTAAGTCTTTCACACATACCTGAGACAATGCATTCTTCTCCATTTGATTTTCCGATGAGGTTTTCCTCTGTCAAAGGTTTTGGAATGATCCCCAAAACTTGACTGCCACCTTCTTGCACGACCTTTAAAACTCACCACATCAATCCAAGATTTCCACCACCATTTACTAAGTGCATGTTTCTTTCCGCCATAACTCTACCCAATTCTTGTGCAGCCTCAACAAATTCTGGTTTAGTTCCAAAGCTAGTTCCACAAAAGACACATATATTGGTGACTCGTAGTCTTGAAGTTTTCTCCATTTTTGCTCTTTCTCTTATCTGGATGTGACGAAGAGAGAAATGACTAGCTGAATTTATAGATACTGAAAAATGGTGAGTAATAAATGCACCAGTATCTGTAAAATGATAATTGTCAGATAAACAGTAAAATAGATCATGAAAGTCAAAAAGTTTGAATACTATCGGCAAAAGTAAAAGAAATCAAATTAGTAAATTAAAGTAAATCTAAATAATAATTTAAAATAAAGGAAATCAAAGAAATAAATTGAAAAATATGTACTGGTAGTTGTGATTGTGGCTCACATCTTCCTTTGGTTTTACGTCTAGTAACGGCTTGAACGCCCTCTATGGGTCGGGGATATGCTTCCAATACAATTTTCTTATAAATTGGCAAACATGATCTTTTAAAGTCAGATTCCCGAGACTGTATTGTTGTTTTTCTTTTTGAAATTGTGTATCTATATTGCGAATTACTCGATGAACATGTCCATTAGGATGCATCTCAAAAGTCAGTGATATATCATCTAAAGACTCCTTACTCAAGCCATCTCTAATGAATTGAATTTTATCTTCGCGATTGTTAGACACCATTACTAAAGAACGAAAACGAGTGTTGCACGTCCAACGTGCACATTTACAACAAACACCTAATAGTTTAGATCTTCGTTTCTTAGCATAATGCTTTTACCTAAACCAGAGATGTGGGAAATGAAAGAGTCAAATGACTCACCTGCCAAGCGAACCCTTGCTTCAATTACCCAACGAATATTACTAGGAATACCATGGATCATAAGAAGCCTCATTCTTTCGGGTGCGTGCTTTGTAAATTTTCATCAGAGCATTTTGAGGGAGAGAAGGAAAATGATTGTAGAGTTTTGCAAGGTTTCTTTAAGGCCTTGATTGTCGGGTATCAGTAATTTTAGGAAACTGAAAGAATCGACTTAGAGTCACGGAGTACCGTTATCCGCTGTTTAATCGGGGTGCAAGATTATGACAAAAAGACAAAAGACAAAAAAATGCTGCAAAACTCAAGAAAAATGAAAATTAGACAAATACAAAAGAAAAGAAAAGAAAATACATTAATCACAGTATACTGAGTTTGAAAGAAAAAGAGATTCTTGAAAATTTGAACACTCCAAAAATGATTTTAGACGTTGTCGATTTAGTTTAAATACATCACCATCCCTAGGATTATCAATGTCAATAGCTCCATTTAGGTAAACGTGCTTCACAATAAATGGCCACTCCATTTAAATTTCAATTTTCCAGGAAATAAATGAAGACGAGAATTATAAAACAAAATTGTTTGACTAGTTTCAAATATTTTTTGTGAACTTTTATTTTTTTTTAATTTTTTAATTTTTTTTACTTTAATTTCTAATAATTAAAATTACATGCAACACACATTGATGTCTTCACCACTTTCGACCTTGAAAACCTCAGAACTAGAAATTCTTGTAAACAATAAAGTTGTAGATATTTGAGTATTCTTTCATCTGGAACTAGAATCGACTCAATCCGATAACGGAGTAAAAAGTTATGGCCAAATTATTAATATTACGCAAAGTTGAAATTTCCGAAATTGTACACTGTTAGAATGCCCTTTCAAGTTTCTGGCCTCCAAAATCCAAATGTCACGTCCATTTTTTTAGTTATACATCTAAGGTATTATTTCACCTACATAAGAAATAAAAATCCAAAATAAAAATATATAAAACATAAATTTAATTATTATTTTACAAATGTGCTAAATTAAAGAGATTAATGAATTTATAAGTGTAAAATGATTAGTTTCTATTTTATTAAGTGTACACTTTTTAATGTTCATCAGTAACATCCCCCTCTCGGAGATGCTACCAGCAGGGAATATGCGGACCTATCCCTCAGTGCCATTGACTCTCTGACTATGTTCATCATTACTAAACCATTTGAAATGCAAAACCATGCAAATGGACCATAGCCCAACTCAACAACATATAATGCATCATAATTCTCATAACTATGTACACAATAATACTTTACTTTACAACTCTGTTAAAGAACACATGAGCATATTACAATGACTTCACAATGTTAATACCTGGCATGCAACTTTACTTTGACTCTGACTGATACTGTATCTCTGAACCTTATGGACCCAAACACCCTAGTGACTGCCATCAGTATCCATCCTCTCGAGCTCATCCTCCGGGTATACCTGTAAAACATAAACACTGGGAGTGAATGGGGTTATATTGTTTAAACAACCTAATGAGTGAATGGTTTAAAATGAAAACTAAATATACTTTATGAAAATCTATTATTCTAAAACTGAAATCTTTTCAAGGAAACTGTCTTTTCTGAAAACTCTTACTTTTCTGAAAACAAATCTGTTTCTGGAAAACCTTTCTGAAAACCTTTCTTTCTGTAAGACTCTTAATTCTTTCTGTAAAACTGAATTCTCTTGAAAACTCTTTCATAAAACTTATCATTTTTGAAAATCATATCTTTGAAAATCTTATTTTTGAAAACATGTCTCTGAAAAATCTGTCTCTGAAAAATCTGTCTCTAAAAACCTGACGCATGGAGGCGTTACGTATCGTAATCTCTCTATACGCCTAAACTAGTGGTCTTGAGGCGTTACATATCGCCGTCCCCCAAGCCACTAAACTAGAGCCAGGTAAGATGATATATGCTATTATCCTGACCCTGAATCTAGGGTATAGGGGCGTTACGTATCGCCGTCCCCCTAGCCCTGAATCTAGGATCTAGGGGAGTTACGTATCACCGTCATCTAGTCCTGATCTATATGTGCACAGGCTATATCCGTAAACTCCATAAGTCACATCTGAGGTGGGTTTTTCCCCATGCCTCCAAAAACCAATACCATATCCGTCAGTTCTAGAAATCTCTAGATTGGATTTTTTCCCCAATCTCAAAAATCATAAGAAAATCATGCTTTTAAAATCATTTTTTCTCAAAACATTCTTAATCATCATATAAATGGAAATCAACTCGGTTAAAGCCCAATGCATTTAAAAGTAAGTCTTAATTCAAAAATAATTAAATAAATATCAACTTTGAAAGAAAATATCCACTCACAGATTCGGAACATGCTAGTGACGCCTTGCGACGGTGGCAAAACCGTATCTCCTAGTGATAATATAGAATTAGGAAAATTCGTTAGTCCCAAGTTTGCGAATTATATCCTTGCTTAATAAAATTTATTCGCTATTCATGATAACTCATCCTCTCTATGTTACTAACATTTTAGGGTGGTCTAACAATTTTTACTACGCTCGTTCGAGGATCTTACAAGCTACTTCGCAAAACTCCATATTTTGCCATCTTTCCAGAAAATTTCAATGCACTAATACTGACTTTGAAAATTTGGTGCGCTTAATCAGGGTTGAATTTGTTGGGGGTTTTGGGCGATGGGCGCAGCGGAAGCGCGGTTCGGGCGAAATCGTAATTTAAAACTTTTTCAAATTACCGAATAAATTATTCAATATCTAATATGAATAATTTATTCATATTTCACCTAAACCTATTTATTCGATATCAAATAATGATATAAATATATATGAAACGTCGCGAAACTTTTACGAAAAATGTTTTTCCGCAAAATGGCCTAAAACACGTTTTTTTACCAAACTGATCACCCAACACTTATGGGGACTACCCAGGTCAGCGCCAATAGTGTTAGGGCAGTTCATGGGCTGCCCAAACAGTGACGAACTCACTGTTTGGACAGCCGTCACCCGGTTGGCTCAAAAGTCATCCGGTAAGGCCGTTTTCACTTATTTCAAATCCGAAACACTTTCCGGAAATTGTTCCAACTCCCAAAACATATCCAATACATTCATAACACATTATTTTCATCACAAAATTTCCAGTTTGAATAGATCTGATCCAGAACCAAAAATTAAGATTTTTCATGCTTTAAATCCAATTTTTCATGATTAAATCAATTAATCAAAACACCAAATCAAGTCACCACATATGAAAAACCCAAGAATAATTCTAGGCATTACAAGAGTGGTCATAACACTCTAGAAAGGAAACATGTCATCAAATGAACAAATTGGATACTAATTACACTAATTCCATCCAATACACTTCACACATGCTTCATTAGCTACCAATCCACCATCAACAACCAAAAGCCCCAATTTTTTAGAATTGAAGGAACTCTATAACCTTTCTAAATCATCAAGAAATAAGAAACTAAATTTCCAAGCTTAGGGTTTTGAAGAATTACCTTAAATCTCCTAAATCCTTAGCATTTTTCTTGATTTTCCTTCATTTCTTCATTGTTTCTTCAAACCAAAATTGAGAGCCTTTTTATGGTGTTTTGGTCGGCCATTGATGATGCATAAAAGAAGAAGAAGACATTTCCCTTTTTAAAATTGCATTGCCGTCATTTAGGGATATTATGGTTATTTTTTACAATTTAATCTAATTAAATTATATTAAGCTTTTTGGTGGCCAATCAAATTCACACACATTTAGCTTAATAAAATCATGCCATGTGTTCAAATAATAATTGGACAAATTTCATAACAATTATGAAAAAAGTTTATTAATTAACCATTTAAATATTTAATAATTAAATATTCAAATAATCAATTAATATTATTATTATATATGTATTTTTATTTACAATAAATAATAAATACATAGATTTATGGCATGTGTCAAAATCTCATTTGACGAATAATTAATGTGTATCTAATCGTATTATGTATCAAATATAAATACACAATAATTACGATTGGGCCAAAATCCCCTAATGCATGTTTTATAATTTAACTGATTAAACGATTCGAATTAACTCATTTAATCCGATGAAGTATTATGAATAATCCGTATTATTCATATCGCATTGCCCAAGTGCTCAAATAGTACACTTCATATTGTGGGACGCTCTAAGTTTAGGTTTATCCGTCACGAAATCTAATTTCGTGTCCGTAATTCACCCACTCATGAATTATGACGACCACAGATAATCTCGCTAAACTATGCAAGCCGATGTCATTGTATACGTATAATCCCTCCTTCACAGGCTATCCATATTATACCTGGGATATAGATGAGAACGTCAAATTCGTTCGGTATAATATAGTCGACTTTCAATTTACGATCTCTAAATAACACTCGGAATTGATTTCCGAAGTTATACCATGGCCATGGATTTACTAGATCGTAAACACGTGGGGATGTCTATGCCTTGTACACAGGACTGACGGATCCTATCTTGATACGCACTGGATATCATGAGCATCAGTCCACACCCAATGAACAAGTGGAGGTCTGATCATGAATAGATCGTTGACGTGACTGTCATCAAAGTATGGAGGATAACTCATATATCCCACTGTGGTATCTCAAGTCAAAGGACCACTATGCTCCCTCAACTCGAGAAGATTCTTATTGACGTTGGTGTACCATCTATTAGGAAATCTTCAGTGAGTCGTTCAGTATTTTATCAAATAAACACCTACATGTCTATACGAGTCTCCATAAACTCATGGTTTATTGGGATAAACCATCATACCAAGTCACAATATACGACATGTACTGGTCTCAGTGGATTTTACTAACCGACCCGTGTTAGTAAATCTTGACCATGAACTTTTTATAAGGATATATAACTAATAGTGCGCTTCCCAATGTCAATTACAAACTACGTTGTAACTGTGCACTATACTGTAAATCCTAGGGTCTTTGTCTAATATACACATATCACTAAACCAGATTTAGTTTCGATTTAATCATAATCATAGAACTAATCATAATTAGATCGAATAAGTGTATAAAAGACAAGGGTGCTACCATTAAATTAGTAATATTATGGAAAATAGAATTGCTCGTATTTATGAATTGGACATAAATACGATCCGGATTGGCACTCTGAGCACCAACCCTAACAATTTCTCCCACTTGCTCTAGTGCCAATCCCCAATATCATATACACATCTCAATGTGTATCACATACCGTGGCCCTCAAGAGCTCACCTTGCACTCAAAAGGTAGGCAACAACAAGTAAGCCTACCTAACAAATCGAGTCTGTCCAACAAACCCAACCGTTTTCCTTAGCTAGTATCATTCATACTTTGCAGAATCCAAATTCTACATCAATATGACTCAGACACTCTATCAGTAATGTGCTATAGTTACTGAGTTGTATATGTATTTAGAAATCAAATCTAAATACTATGAGACAACCGCAATCACTACACTAATATGAAAACTTCTAATCTTTGAGGTCACTTTGCAACTTCATAAGTCAATACTTCATAAGTTGCAACTGATTTCACTACTTTGGTAGAATCAACAGTGACACTCCCACTGCATCTTTTCTGACTTTATATAACATAAACCATCTAATGTCATAATTAGGATCAAAACTAATCCGACCTTATGGTTGCAGACTAAATTCTCCATGAATTAGAAACCCGTTCTCAATATCTCAAAGATCACAAAAAACACGTTTCAAGATACATCTTATGGTCTACAGCATATCAAAATAACTTGTAACAATTACAATTAAATTGATATCTATAATCGCACATAATATAGTATTCATTACGCCATCATCCTATGATGCATAAGATTGACTAGACATTCCAATCAATCTCTATTTCGACAAAGGAATCATCATTTACGAAAGATGAATACTATATATATAAAAGTCACGTTAACTGTCAAACAGTTACACTAATTGTCTTACTGTGTCCTTTATTAGATCATATCTAATATGCGACAAATGGGAGTTTCTCACAAGTCTCTTAGTTTTATATCATATATAAAACTTTATATCAAATATATCAGAGACTACTCCCACTGGTTTCACAAAAAAAAAAAAGACTTAGGATATATAATACTAGAAATAAATTTGTACGCTCCCACTGACCCTACTAACAAATATGTATTCTCTATACTTCGATAAAACCAGAAAATCTGACTGATATCAAATCAGAGAACACGAATTTTCAGAAAGCTTACCTGAGTCTACAATAGGCTTCATAAGCTAGTATATCAAACTATGATCTTAGCAGAATACAAACTCTAGGGCCATTCTAGAATGAACTCTTCAAACAAAGAAATCATGACGGATCTCTCATTTGAAGAAATCACTCAAGAATGCCACTTTGCATTCTTTAGCCAAAATACAAAGTTTAATATAAACATTAACCAACAAATCCTTAATTGTTCAATTAGTGCGACTTGAGACAAGTTTTCTCAGAATCTACAATAGACTACTGAGGATAACCTTTCTCATTGTCATACTATAAAGGTAAAACCTTTATCAAGCTCACTTTGCTTTTGCTACGCAAATAATTTGCACATTTGATAAATGATTCATAACGAAAGCTTAATAAAGTTCAAAACTTGATCGTAGTAAGCTAGAACAATTTTAGATCTATGGTTCAATGTTAATTTCAGAAATCGATATCAAATATCGCTCCCACTATAAGTTATAGGATAATATTCTTCGATAAGAAAACAACAGAATCGTTAAATATCAAATACTTTGTAAACGATTCTGACATCTATTGAACTTATAAGGAAGATGACTAAGGGTCATTTCATCTTATTAATTATGTAGTTCCATTATATTTTATCATTCTCACATTTGACTTCAATAAGTCAAGTCTTTTCTACAGTCGTCAACATCCAATGTCAACGACCAAGTAATAAAATTATTTTATTGCTCGGGTTGTAGAAAAGATATTCTATGAAATAGAATACAATATTCTATTAAATAGAATAAATGATAAACTTTTACTTGTACCTCCGAGGCACAAGTACTTTCAATATATAACCATTATACAAAAGAAAGTTTCAAATCTCAAACTTTTCAAGATTCGAATTTTCTACTATACATATCATATATGTAACTGTAGGAACAAATAGAATCTTAATTAAAGAGATGAATTAGTGTTACTGGATCATAACCCTAAGAGTATTGAAATTAATTCGGTAACACTCAATATCAACGAATCAAATCACATAAGATTCGATAACTCCCACTGACCAATTCCATCAAGATGGAATGGTGGAAGTTTAATATTGAGTAAGAATCTCATTCATTAAATAACTTTAGAACTAATTGCCTTAAATTCACGTGTTTGATCATATCAAACATCTTTGAACAATTCAAAGACTCACGATGAATTTTAAAGTTAAAATTTTCAATACTACAAATAGAATAACTTTGAACCATTCAAAATATTCTATCCGCATTTCTTCAGAAACATATTGAAAGTTATCGAACCATTCAAGACGTTCAACATGTTCTATATTAGAAACACGTAACTAAGTCATGACAAATCATTAACTAAGTTACGAAGTAAAGAAAACTATCTAAGGCAATTTCTAATTCATTAAACTACACACTTCCAAAGTATTAGTTTAATCAATCTTGTGGTCCAATGACGATCATTGGTTAATGAGATTTAATCACATCCTGAATACAATATTCATTAAATGGATAAGGATATATGGTGTGAACTCGTATCAGACCATCCTTTACCATAAGGAACAAGCATCTAATGCTTTTATGATAAAAACTCATAAAGCATAGTTCTAAGTTATTTATTTTACCGAATATTTTCTTAATGTTTATCTTTTCATTAATGACACTACTAGTCTTATTAAAATATGTAACAACTGTTTATATAGAATAAGTAACTATCCAATAGTCACAAGTTCTGATATCAAATATCAAAACAGTTATTAAACTTTATTTTAATTAACTATATGGGAGATCCGATATCCAATACCTACTGTTGTCGTATTGCGAGAATCAATATTCTCTATACACAACTATACACATCTCATTTCTTAAGTTTTATAATTTACGTTCAATTATTCACAACAATTGCAAATGATTGATTAGCAAACTGTGTCAGACACATGACTTCTAAAAGTCACTAAAGCTAAGAAACGTCATTAAAAGGTAAAAAATACTAAAGGGGTTTTCTTAATGCCATTCAAGAATCTCGAGACATGAACTATTCAAGTCAATTATTACTGCATAAGAAATTATTCTTTCTAGATAATTATATCCTAAAACAGATATCTATTTAGATTACCTATCGTGACTTAGTAACTAAGTCACAAACTATCTTGATTTTTCAAGAAAAATGGAACAACAGTTCCCGATGGTTTGAACTAATCTAACAATATCTAAGTCTACTGTCTTTCTAGAACCTATTCTAGAATTACGTAACCATAAGTAAAGTCAGAAAACCTATTCAAGTAATAAACATGCAGTGG